>JAVUPR010000414.1:1730000-2027500 GCA_036785695.1 Gentiana straminea | reverse complement strand
CATCATTACTCCCGGAGTAGATTGCTTACTCAAAAAAATGGTTTTATATTGGATTGAGTTTGGACGAATTTGAAGATAAATTGAAATAACCAAAAAAAAAACAGAAGAAGTTATACTTGTAGTTTGGGATCCGTAAAAGTTCACATTGAATTATTATTAGATTTTTTATTGGGCTTGTTTAAAGTGACGGTTAAAAAGAAAAGGTGCTCTATATATATTTATGAATTTTAGTTTATTTAGGGAGGATCTTTTCACACATCACACGTTATTCTGACTCAATATAAATCAGAAAGTGGTCGATTAAATCCAGTCAGAAAGTGGTCAGCCAGAACTTAAGTGTAATATCGGTCAGAAAATCTATTTCATGCATTCTGACCCAAATCCAGATAGGAAATATTCAACATTCTAACTAATTTTGGTCAGAATAAATATGCATAAAAATTTGAAGGATAAAATTGAAAACAAAAAATATGTGTGTTATGATATTTTGATGTGTGAAAATATGACTCGTTTAGTTATTGTTCTGTCAAAAAAAGAGAAAGTTTACTTATTGGAATATTATTTAGTCCACAAGCTGTGACGATGTTGGATCTCGTCTATCTAACCATCTGGGCCGTATTTTTCAAGTGACAATTTATTCAAGACTGAAACTCTATGAAAAAGGAGATTTTTATGTTTATATTTAGATTGAACCTGAGATTGTGAATCCGAAGCTGCCTACATATCATGTAATTGTTCAGGAATCAAGTCTATTCGTAGTTCTTGGGATCGTATATATAGAGGTACTTTTGCCCTAGGCATGCATGTGCCGTGTCTATGGTGGACTCCTATTTCGTAACCTCCAAGGATTGGATTTGTACTTATTGATCACCGTGATTTTAAGAGATAATCACGGTGGTTTAAATGATAGGATCGGGTCTTTGTGGCTGAAAATTCTATCTATAGTTATCTTTCAGAACGTGGGCTATCTACTGAGGGTAGCCCTGGCCGACCTGCGTCAAGCCCCCGAGGCCGTTATGACCCGAACTGCGCTGACCCAGCTCCGTTGCGCCCTGACCGACCTGCGGTGAACGGAAAAACGAGTCAGACCGATCTACCATCTGAGGTTAAGATCTGCCCTTAGGCTTAACGTGAGGCTCATGACTTTTAATGTTATTGTTTTATTCAATGTTTGGTCAATTTGAGGGTGACATGTAGCAATGTGCGGTCCGACCTCCGTCAAGCTGCATATTTGGACAATAATAAATAGTTTTGTTCTAAGTAGCAATATAACATATGTGTAAAATTCAGTTCTTTATCATTCCATAGGCCTTTTTATATATTATTGTACCAATAGGCAATAGTTCTCTATATATAGATTGGATTCCAAACCCAAAATTCTATTTCCTTTCCATTGTGATACACCACTTTGGGTGCTAGTCATGAGACTTTCTGACAAACATTTTTTTGGAAGGAAGTGTTGCTGACAACATTTTCTTTACGTTTTATATCAATTATCATTCTGGTATTGATCAATTTATTGATATTTGTTTAATTATATGATTTATTGTGATAATTTTATTATGACGATAGCATGTCTGTTTTTTTTAATCTGTAAACACTATATGAGCGTTGGACAATAATCTATAACATATATATTGTCTTCGATTTAACAAAACCACAAATTTTAAAAGTCTCATAAAACAAATATGACTCGGTGTTGATACACAAATAAAATTTTAGAAAAAAATTAGTGCACCTTCTATGTTTTTTTTTTCAAAAAAATAAATCCAAACTCATTACTTTATATTCCCCTTCTCAAAGTGCTGATTAGTTGAGTAAGTATGAGTTGATTCATAACCATACAACACACCCCTTTCCAATTTAGCTGATGAATTTGGCAAAATACAAATTAAAGAGGGGTAATGAAGGAGACGGACACAAACATTTCATCAATTAGGAAGAATAACAGCCTTTTGAAATTTTTGCATACAAGACAAAAAATTTTTTTTTTTATTTTTCTGGCGCATTTTTTCCAAGAAAAAAAAAACCCAACATACTTTCCCTCTCATCTATCTTTTTAAACATTCACACCTCTCAATCTAGAACTCCAAATTTAAAAATTCTTTCAATTTTTTTTTTATTTTTTCATGCTCTTTATTTTGAGACCATATTCAACATATTCCGACGTGATTTAAAAAAATCCGCTGTCAAATTTCACTATTGTTCGAAATTCACAATCGATATTCACTGATTTTCGAGATTCACTGAGTGAATTTCGACAGTGAATCTCACGAAAAATGATGTAATGATATCAAACTAAATCTCAAAACGAAGAGCATCAAAAAATAAAAAATTCAGTGAAATTTCATAACGTTTGGAGATTTATATCAAAAGATAGGAGTGTTTGAAAATCAGGGAGAAAAAAGAAAAAAGAAAAAAGAAAAAAAAAAGTCCAGGTAAGGAACATGCGCGCATTTTTAATTTTTAATTTTTAATTTTTTTCTTTGTCCTTCTGGCTATAAAAATTATAAAATTTGTCATTCTCCAAATAAAAGATATGCGGCTGTCCTCTTACTTAAAAATATTCTAAAAGTTCTCATTATCCCTAATTCTCCAATTAAAGAGTTGATTTAATGCTCTAACTTTCAAACCAAAATAACTAAAAAAAACCATTGAATATATTTGATGTTGTGTTTTTTCATTCTCCCACTAGTTAATAAATAAGTGTATACGGAGGGAAAAGAAAAAAAAAACACAACAAATACTGCTTAATTTGGAAATATAACTCCACCAAATAAAAAAAAAAATTTTTTTTTTGGCAACTCTACCAATTAAATTGAAACGAAAGAAGTAAATATTTATCAAAGAAATTGAAGTAAGAAAGGGCAAGAAACATTTTGTGGTTAACAATCGGTGAAATACATTAAATTTTCATTTGTATCATTTAAAAAAAAAATCATACATACCTATAGCTCTATAATAAAATATAAAAAAAGATGAAATAAAATGATATAATATATTTCGCTCGATAATAAATAATTGTACAATAAATATCAAAACCACAAGAGGAAAGTGTGAGTGAATATGGCCTGAATTTTTACACAAAATGTTATGCAGGTTCCATTATCCAATTAATGCAGTGGAAAGCAGGCAGCCGACCAGACGTTGCCCCTCCATTATATACTCTCTTCTCTTTGAAATAAATTCAAGGACAGGGCAATGGAAAGTAAATATCCCAGAGACCTAAAAATATACAATCACTTTGGACCACATTTTCTCTCATGTGTACTGTACATCAGCACTCATGTAATTATTCCAATATATAGTGCACAAGCCATAAAGCTAGATCTATTTCCATCACAAAAATTCTTTCTTTTTTCCCACTTTTGTGACAACGGTTGACAAGTAAATTGTCTAGTTAAAGTTATTGAAAAGCATATATTTGATATATATATGGGTTATTGTCACAACATTGCGTCCAGGGACGGATCTACCTTTGCTGCACATGCCCCCACTCTCTTTAATATAAAAGATTTTATCGAAATGATTTAGTTTTGTTGTTTATATATGTATATACACACACACAACGGTCATGATCATTATGTCTCTGGTGACCATGTATTTTACTTTGGTGCTCTCAGTGAATATATGGAGATCCTGAATCAGCCACTGAATATGTCAGTAAAATGCATGTTGACAAACTAATCATGATGAAATCTTCTTATTGATTGCGTGAGCTAGGTTCCTTAATCATCCAATTAACTCCATTGTATTGCAATAAGAGTTACATTTTGCACGTATTTCTGTAGCGGACGAAACAATTGAGATTGACAGTCACTTCACCCGTGATCATCTTCAGCCTGGCACCATCACATTACCTTTTGTTCCTTTCTTTGTGCAGATTGTTGAAATGTTTACGAAGACGAACTCAATTTTCACGGTTTCGTTTTTTTGCTTGACAAACTCTCAATACTCCTAGATATAGCAATCGTTAGTTTGAAGGTGTGCGTGTGTTTGAATATTAATATTTACAAAAAAAAAGTAGAATAGTACTTTACGTTTTAGGGCTTATGATTTAGGCTATTTAAAGGCTTCGTGTAATATTTTTTTTAAGCATTCTGAATAATAAATATACTCATATTTTAGAATCCTTGTTATAGTATTTTGTGTGTAAATGTATAATTCCTACCTCTTTAAAGGTTCAATTTTTAAGATTCTAATTTAACATACGTTAATTACCATCTTTTTCAAAATCAGTTGAAGGGGTGATAGACAATTAACATCTTAAAAACTTCAGCACGCATTCTCAAGTACGGGCCTATACGATAACAAGCATGAGCCAACATTACACATACAAAGACATATAATGACACAACAAGGCCAACAACAAAGAGGCTCAACACTTGCACAATATAATTAAGGAAACAATGTTGACAGCAATGTTTGATCACATTACCTCCTGCTCTGATACCATCTTAAACTACCATCTCACCAAAAAAACTTAAGCTAACGGGGATGTACACAATTTACATCTTAAAGTCTTCAACGACATCAATATCCAGAGTAGTCATTTCCAAGGGCACTATGATGGAATGATGGGATGTGATGGCGTATCTTGTAAATATATACATATATAAAGAATTGTATATATGGATATATATATATATGTATGTATGTGTGAAAAAATTAGAAATTTGCATATGGGAAGCAAAAGTATGATGACATAATGGGAATGGAATTGCCTTATATATTAAAAAAAATGTAATACCACTTTATTTCTCTGTCAAACACATTGTGCCAGCACATGAAACCACAAAGAAGACCATCTCAAGTGGCTGCTTTCTTGCTTTAAGACCATCTGCTAGAAAGTGGTTGATTTCATTCATCTGAAAGACTCTCTTTTCCTTGCATCTGTTCTCTTTCTTTTTCTTTTTCTACTACCCATCATCTTTCTCTATGGATGCTGATCAGTGGCCACTGGTAAAAAAAAAGACCCTTAAATCTTTTTTTTTTCTTTGTGATATATATCATGATAACATCTTTCTAGGGTTTAATTCTTTTTTTTTTTTTTTTTTTTTTTTTTGAGGGTTTTCTTTTTTTTGGAACTTTGCCTTTATGTTGATAACTACTTTAGCAGAGAGATGATAAGTCTTCCACTAGTAGTTGAATTTTCTTTTGAAATCTTTCATGTCTGAAAGTGAAAATTTGTCACTTTTCCTGTTTCACCAGCTAGCTGATAGATGATTCATAAAGCAAAAGGAAAAAAAAGGAGAGATAAGAAGATAAATCTTAGTTTGATGAAGCAACTTCTTCTTGTTTGTTTGTTGTTTCTCTTTTTTCACTTCTTTTCAATGATCTTTTCATCTACACTTTTAAGTACAATTAATTTCTTTTGATTATTTCTCATAATATATATATATATATATATACACTTTTTATTACCAGGGCTTAGATGTGCTGAATAAACATGTGGAAGCTCCAAAAGCTGCAGTAATTGAGAGGAAACCAAGGCCACAAAAAGAACAAGCTTTGAATTGTCCAAGGTGTAACTCAACAAATACTAAGTTTTGTTATTACAACAACTACAATTTGTCACAGCCAAGGTACTTTTGCAAGACTTGTAGAAGGTACTGGACTGAAGGTGGAACATTGAGGAATGTTCCGGTAGGAGGAGGCTCGCGTAAGAACAAGCGATCTTCGTCTTCGTCTTCTTCGTCTTCATCGTCATCGGCTTCTGCGTTAAAGAAGCTTCCAGATCTGACATCATCAACTGGCCTTACAACTACTACTTCTCAAAACCCTAAGATCCATGGTGGGCAAGACCTAAATTTGGCTTTTGATCATAATCTACCCGTGGTTTCGGATCATCATCGTGTTTACAACACTTCTTCTTTCGGGGGTGAAGGAAAAGCTAGTTTTGAATTTGATCAAAACCCTAATCTTATGCCTTCCTCTCTAGAGCTCTTTAAAGAAGGTGGTGTTAATGTTTCTTCAAGAGGGTTGAGCTTTTTAGGGTCTATGCATCTATCTGATGCTAATAACACTATGAATCTTATCAACAACCCTTCACTTATTTCGTCGCATTCGAATGATTACTTCAAGCCTAGGTTCAATTTTTGCCTTGATGGACAGCTTGATCATATGGGCAATTATGGAAATACCATAATGCAAGTCCAACAACAACCTGGGGTTCTTCAGGAGACAAGCGGTACGAGACCCTTTCATCCGTACGATGATCATTCGAAGCATTTTGCAACGTCGATCAGTGATCATCAGTATGAGCAGCAGAATAAAGGGCAAGCAGAATCTAGTGGCGGATGCTGGAGCGGTATGTTAGGTGGAGGGTCATGGTAAGAGAATTTTTTTGTGTTCAGAGACTCCTTTAATGCACCGTATTAATCATACCGTGACATCTGTATAAAAAGACGAAACTGTTCGTTTCTTTTTACATACATGTTACAATGTAATTGGTCCGTCGGTGCATCAAGAAGTCTCTAAACGCAGAATTTTTCCGTTCTTATGTGTCACTAGTATAGGTTTGCTTTTCGAGTGAGATAGACCGTCAGATCAAGATTTCTTCTTTTGATTTCTACTACTCTTCAATCAGCAGTGGAAAACGAGTGAATTCCGTCAAAACAGCCGCGTTATATTAGTGTTGATTTGTATTAATTAACACACAAATGCGGGTGTTTTTAAGTGCTGTTAAAGAGTCTCTACAACAGAATTTCCTCGAAAAACGTGGCAAGTGGGATGGAAGAAAGAGAAACACAAAAGCTGACATCAAGATTTTGAAGAATTTGGTTGGTGGTGTCCTTTTCTTGCTTGTTCCATGAAATAATTTTCACCTGCTGAGTGATGACTTGTTCCAGGGGTTTGTTGCATGAGCTGATCAACTGCCACACACTGGATGTGTTTTAATTTTTTCTTTCCATCTGTGTCCTTGGCATCATCTTCTTGGTGTGTTCTTTGTATTTTATTTTTAAATTGTTGTTATATATATTACTACTAGTATTAATTATTATTTTATTATGTTGTACACTACTGCAAGATTATTATTGTGTTTTAGGTCTAAAATTTGAAGTTTAATTATAAAATATCTGAATTACTTAAGATTTTTAACTTCACTTTAGTTGACTTATGTTGCTAGAATCATGGCTTTAGCTTAGTGGATTGAAAAGTAGATCTAGTATGATTGTAATAATGTGGGTGGAACTGAACTTTAATTAAGACTGCAAATTCTACTTTGATGCAGTAAATAAAAAACTGACTGGAAAATTCATCCCTATGAATTAGTTCTAAAAAAAGAAAATAATGCTTTGGGATTGGTTAAATATGTACTAAATTAGTGAACGGCACAAAATGAATCTGAGTCTGCAGATCTTTTTAACGGTTAAAGGAGGCATCTAAAAAAGTGGGATTTGGAGCCTGGAGAGAATAAACGTAGCAGAGACAATTAGGTACGACCCACGATCCTATATCTTTATGTCACATGGCACACACCACCTTTATTTCATATATTGAAAGAGACTCCTGATTTTTTTCACTCACTACATACACTCAACATATATTTACGTGTGTTAGAAGTATGTAAGATGTTAATTATATAACTATGGATTAATTTAAACTTATGAAAAAGATGACAAATAAACGTTTGCGACTACGGATCGAGAGTGATTGCTTGACATACGTACAACGTTATCTAGGTCGGACCGGGATTTTTCGCCATTTGGCTGTCTTCTCCGGGATTGCCTAGCTCTTTGAATCTTCTAAAGACGGTTATTGTATATATACTCTATTTAGGAGAGGTTATCATTGATTAAAGACAATTATTGTATATATACTCTATTTAGTTTCTAGGATATTTAACTATGTATATATACTTTCTCTCTCTCAATTGAGAGAATTAAGACTCAATTTGTACTTTGGGAATTTCGCGTCACTATTGCTACAACAACTCCGTCATTAAAGAAGTTCTTTGGTTTTCTTTCGATTTTCTTCTTTCTTTCTTTTACGTTGATTCAAGAAATTCTACATGATATCAGAGCAATACTCGAATCATTTTCATAATTTCGCTCGAGTCTTTCTCAATTTTGTTTGAAATTTTCACAGTCTTCTTCAAGAAACTGTTTCCATCAAGTTTTTATGTTTTGTTCAATTTTCAAAGGGTGCAGCTACTCATGATCAAGGAATCTTGCCTGGTAATCCATTCTATATTCACCCTAATGAGAATCCAACACTAGTTCAAGTTCACGCGTTGCACAACCACAAGAATTATCATCCTTGGAGTTGGTCTATGAAGATGGCTCTCATTACTAAGAACAAGATCGGCTTCAATAATGGTTCTATCACCAAACCAGATGTTGGATCTGCTAATTTTCAGGTTTTGCAGCAGTGTAACACTTTTGTTACAACTTGGATCTTGAATTTAGTCATCCCTTCTATTGCTCAGAGTGTAATGTACTTAGGCATGACTAGGAAAATCTGGCTTTATTTGGCTGCTGAGTTCTCTAGGTTGGATGTGTTTAGGTTATTTTACTAAGATGAAAACATTGTGGGATGCAATTGGGGTTATGAGGTCTGAACCATCTTGTATGTGTGTGCCTAGTTGCCATTGCGACGTTATCAAGATTTTCAATGGAAATGCAGAGATTGGACATGTGGTTAGGTATTTGAAAGGCCTAAATAGTTAGTATTCTCAAGTTTTAACGCAAGCTCAATTGATGGTGCCAGTTCCTAATTTGCAGACTGTGTTTTCTATGGCTTTGAAAATGGAAACGTAGAAAGAATATAGTGGTTCTCATGTTGGTTTCCAAGATTCTACTGTCTTGTACAATAGGTCTTTTGCTAGATATCCCAACAATAATCCACAGAGTTCGGGGCTTATCAGAACTTTAACATGCCTCCTATGAACAATTCTACCAATTTCAAGAAGAATGGTGGGCCTAATCAAGCATGCAAGAAAATCCATTGCACATTTTGTGGGTATACAGGGCATACTGTTGACAAATTCTACAAGAAACGTGTATACCCTCCTGGTTTTAAGCCAAGAAGTAGGGTAAATATGGTTGAAACTGCTGACAAATTCTAGAAGAAACGTGTATACCCTCCTGGTTTTAAGCCAAGAAGTAGGGTAAATATGGTTGAAACTGCTGGTGGTGATCAAGCTTTGACGGATATAGGTAATCATGTTGCAAATCAACATGATAATTAATTAGACTTTCAGCCTGAACAAGACTCAATATCAATAATTGCGGAGACTCTTGGACACTCAGAAATCGGATTCTTATGATCATATTGCCAACCAAGACCCAATGTTTACTGCAAACTTTGTTCCTACTGGTGATTTTTTAGGTTTGTCTAATTATAGTACTACCTCCGTCCCAAAATATAGGTCTATTTGGACTTTTCACACAGTTTATAATAGTTGGTTAAATTTTTATGTGCCATTAATTTTAACGAAAAATCCCTAAAATAACATTTGACTTCCATTAATGCAATAGTTTTAAGTAGTGAAAGGCGGGTGAATATATAATAAATGGGGGATAAAAGTAAATTTAATAAATGCTTCATTGGTATTCTTAATTGACTTATATTACGAGACAAAACCAAAAGCCTGAATGTAGTTATATTTTCGGACAGAGGTAGTGCTTACTTAACTTGGATTATATATTCTAGTGCTACTAACCATATTGTTAGTAGAAAGGAGCACTTAAAATATCCTAAATCTGTCACAAACATGCTAGTTGGCCTTCCTAATGGTTCTAGTGTCATGGTCACACATATAGGTCAAGTTCACTTGAATGACATATTGATACTCACGTCATGTGCATACCTGACTTCAATTTCGATCTAATATCTTTGGCTAAGTTGACTGATAATCCTGCCTTGTCTATATTGTTTTCTTGATCAATGTTTGATTAAGGACAAGAAACTTAGGATTCATATTGGATCAACTAAAAAGTTCAGAAGATTATATGTCATGAATAATGTTCAGGAGAGCCATCTCATGTGTGATAGTCGTCATAAAGTTTCTTTAGTAACTAGTCATTCTAATATTTCAGATAAACAAGTCTAGCATTATAGGCTTGCTCATTTGTCCAATAAAAGATTGTCAGAATTGAAATGCATTAGTCATAGTTTTTCTCCCAATGTTTCTGTTTAGTCATATCTGTCATTTAGCTAAGCAAAAGAAAAACTCTTTTCCTCTAAGTCATACTACCGTGAATAGTATATTTGATCTTGTTCATATTAACATATGGGGTCCTTATAAACTAGAAACTATACATGGTCAATCCTATTTTCTTACTGTTGTAGATGATTTTTCTAGATTTACATGGTTGTAACTGATGAAACACAATTATGAAGCTAGGCAACTTGTTCAATCAATCTACAAGTATGATCATGTTCAATTTGGAAAACATATTAAAGTTATTAGAACATATAATGGCAATGAATTTGAATGACAGAGTTTAATTAGAAAATGGCATTATACCAAAGAAATTGTGTTGTTGAAAAAAAGCATCAACACATTTTGAATGTGGGCATGGATTTGAAATTTGAGTCCAATCTTCCTTTAAAGTATTGAGGATATTCCGTGAGCCATGTTGTTTAGTTGAGCAATGTTATTCCATGTCTTGTTATTAATAATCAGTCTCCTTATCAGATCTTATATAATAAAGAACCAATTATATATGCTGACTTAAAGGTTTTAGGTTTTCTAGTTTATGCTTGTACACTTGCTCATAACAGATCAAAGTTTGAACCTAGAGCTAGGCAGTTTGTGTATATTGGCATTCCTCAGTTTACTAAGGGTTATATCTTGTTAGATAAACAAACTAGAGACATTTTTGTCTCTTGGGATGTTCATTTCTATGAGACAATTTTTCCATTACATATTATAGATACATAGAGCACAAGTCCTGCTGAGAGTGTTCTCTTGCATGTAGCATATGAGGCCAACATATATGATTCTGCAAATGGACCTCAACAAAGTTTAGTTGGCAGTGGGCTTGTACCTAGTCCAGAACATTTGACATAAAGTTCTACACATCAGATTCAGTCAGGACCAATTGAGACAATGAGATCTACAAGAGAAAAACATCAACCTTTATACCTCAAGGAATATGTGTGTTCAACTGGAAAGTCCCCTCATTCCATAAACAATGTGCTCAACTATGATTATATCAACAACTATCAAAGTTTTTTCTGAATGATAGATGCCATTCAAGAACCTAAGACCTACAATTAGGCAATTAGACATGATTGTTGGAAACAATATATATATGTTGCAAGTGGGTTTATAAAGTGAAATACCATGCTGATGGTTCAATATAAAATATAAAGTAAAGCTAGCAGCAAAAAGATACACACAAACTTGTGGGATTAACTATCAAGAGACATTTTCTCCTATAGTAAAGGTCACTGCCACCGGGACACTTTTAGCTCTTGCTGCATCAAAGAAGTGACATATATACCAAATGTATTTTAACAATGCAATTACATGGTGAGTTGGATGAAGAAGTCTACATAGATTTTCCTTTAGGGTTTAAAACAGACAAACCAAATCAAGTATGCATGTTAACAAATTATATGGCCTAATTAGGCCAGTAGACAATGGAATTCAATATTGATAAGTGCATTGAAAGAGATAGGTTTTACTCTATCACAACATGATCACAATTTATTTACAAAGAGAACATAAGAACATTGCATAGCATTTCTAGTCTACGCTGATGATATTATAGTAGCAAGTTCTTCTATGGCTCTCTTAGATGAAGTGAAACAAGTTCTGCACTACATATTCCAGATTAAGGACATTGGTGAGTTAAGATATTTCCTTGGCGTAGAGGTTGCCAGACCAGAAAGGGCATATGCATCAATCAAAGAAAGTATACATTGGATTTATTAGAGGAATATGGTTTCTTAGAAGCAAAACCAGTTAGTACACCTATGCATTTAAAACAAAAATCAACCTCGGGGGGCAAAAGTTCAGGCAGGTTTCATCAGACTCATGCCAGTTAGAACTAACTACCAGTTAGAAGATATCCTAACCAAGGCTTTGGATGCTCCAATATTCAATTCTTTGCTTCAAAAGTTAGGCACGTGCTCTATTTTCAAGCCATTATCTTCATCATGAGCCACATTGTGTGTTTGGGATGATCAAGGGCAAGCATCAACCATTTCTCAACTTGAGGAGAGGCATTGGAGCTAACACAAGCCACATTGTGTGTTGGGGAAGATCAAATGCTCATTGCAACAAATTATCAAACACCTTGTCTCAAGAGTTGGTTAAGTTAGTTAGGAGAGGTTATCATTGATCAAAGACGGTTATCGTAACTTAAAACAATCCTACATATACTCTTTTAAGTTTCAAGGATATTTAATTATGAAAATGTTCACTCAATCGAGAGAAATTAAGACTCAATTTGTACTTTGGGAATTTCACTTAATTGCTGAAGTTCTCCGGTTTTAATTTCTTTCATTTTTCTTCTTTCTTTTGTGTTGATTCAAGAAATTCCACACAAATCAACAATGAGGTCTCGGTAAATAGTGGGACCTAATAATTAAGATATATATTGAAGGTAACACAATTTATATGACAACACGCGTCTTAGACAAAATATTAGACTTTTATTGGCAACAATTATAGAGATGGTGTATACGTCCCCAGGAGTTTACATGGATGTGTTTAATCCGAAAATCAAATCGAATTACACAAAATAGAGTGAAGTACATCTTTTATGTCCCAACTCGAAAACACAATTATTTTTGGGTTCGTATCGTTCGGTTATACTCGAGATCGACCGAAGACCCTTGACACAATACCTTCTACTTTTGACTAGGAATTTAAGGCAAGTGCAGAAGCAAACTAAAAATAAATATGAACTCAGCCATAATTCTTATAAATAAATAAATTAGGCTATAACTAAATCCCAAATTCATGTTCTTACCTCATAATTGTAAAACTCAAAGTAAGTACTACAATACTACATCACCAGTCTCAAATCTACAGCCACAACTTACTATATATATATATGAGTCAACTACATGAATACTAATCATACTATCATCATGCAGTTAGGAAATAGGAATGTCATATCGCATATGTAGTTATATCAATGAAATCATAAAAAATGATTTCAAAGCTAAAAAAAAGATTGTTATTTTTCTATGGTACGGTGTGCGTGAATTTACTGATTCTAGTAAGCCGAAGAAGGGCTGTAATTAATTCATACTTCATGTAACGCCACGTTTCCGGACACCGAGTTCATATCCGAAAAAGAAACGTTCAACACATATAATAGTAAATAAATCTATATTATATGTAAGCCTCTACTACGTACGTCATATCGAGTTTAGCCTTAGCGAAGAAGCTAAAAGATTCGGGTAAAATTTTCTTTTGAAACAAGAATAGAAATACAACAGTCTAAAGATAGAAAGATGACTCAAACAACAACGATAAACTTACAACCGTAGGATGTCTAATAAAAGTACATCAACTTAAGTTACAACAAGTCTTAAAATCAACATGTCTTTAAACAAAATACAACAAATTCTAGAACATAGTTTATCACAACTCAAAAGTAGATAATAAAAGCACCAGCAAGATAACATCCTCAAAGGTCGTCATCGAAATCCTCATCGATTTCTTGCTCCACCTGTTCATCTTCTCATCCCCAAACACACAAAACAATATGCATTCCAGGTAAGTACAAATGTACTTTGTAAAAGATAGAAGCTATTGTATTAACAAGTGTATGAAGTGTTCGTTATGATTATTAGATTATCTTTATCAAGCCGACTCAATTTAGAATTCATTTCATGCTCATCAACACGTCATGACTAACAGTTACTAGCTTAGCTTATCTTTGTTATATCTGCATCCAAGAGCACTACGATGTTAGGTGTGATGCCCGAAAGACAATTTTGTAATTGTTTTATTTAATAAATGAAATGATATTATTATTCATATTTATTATTCTCATAATCACCGATGTGACAATAGTATTTACACTACAGAAAACCCTAAGTATATCGTTTATGTAATCACTTAACTCAGTGTATGGTATATACACGGGAGGATTGAGTTAGTGAAGATGTACTTAAAATACAATTAGCCCGTAGTGAAGTTAATCGAGAGTATCGGGTCTCTCCTTTAACGTGCTATTAATGCGCCCGAACACAATAGGTGTGATTGTCTTATCCGGACTTTCGGTTAAGAGAACCTAGTGGGGCATTTATATATGATAGATATATCATATAGGGGTACGGACCGATTTGATTAGAGTTCACGATATAATTCCGTAATCGAGAAGTCTTATCGAATCAATGGATGATCATATTTATGGATATATCTTAATCCTAAGGTGATCACGATCAACCGCTTGAATCGGTATGAGGTTTGACTTGACGGTTAAGGATTACACCGAGTCCGTGGTCCGAATTACCCCATCTTGGCATTGTCTTGGATTGAGTGAGTAGTCCGTGTTATCACGGATACGGAATCCATTCCTTCCATTTATGGAAGTAGATAGAACAGCTTCCACTTATTTGTTAATCCTAGAAACCGATCGATCCATGGAGTTCATATTACACCGATTAGCTACCGATGAGTTGTATGAATTAATTGATCACTAGGGGGTTAATGGTAAATAAGGATAAGAGGTTCTAGAAAGGGTTAACGGTAACTTCCCGATTTAGAATGAACGATCATGGAGGATTAATCCATATGTAATGATTATATCAATGGACGCTTATTATTATTCTCGTGAGGAGATAAATATAATCTTATAATCGGAGGAGTGCGATCACGGGATTATGGTGGCATATTCCCGTGATTGATTTATCGAATATAATTATTCTGTTCGTAAGATAATTATTTATTTGATTTATCGGAGCCGCCGATTATTAGTCCATGGTCCCCGACGTGCCTCCTAATATAGCATAGCTATTCTCGGACGTCGAATCCGAATAATATTAATTTAGTTCTTGTTGGACTTTATTAAAACGATATGTGAATTAATTGTTTAGTGGACTATTAAATTAGTTGGGCTAAATAATTAAATATGTGGAAAAGACATTTTCCATAATCTTGGCCCAATTATTGTGTTATGGCAAAATTAATATTGACTAGGCCAATAGTTGTAAATTTTGCCCCTTGCTTATTATTATGGTACAAGAAATTATTTTCTTGTGTATTAATAAGACATGTGCATAAAATATTTATTGGATAAATATTTATGGAAAGAAATAAAGATAAATATTATTCTAGATTTGTTCTAGAATATTATGGGATTATCTTTTATTTAATAGGATTATTATAATTGATTTTGTATTAATTATTAAATCCTTGGAGGCTAAGTTTTACTCTCCTATATAAAGAGAGTTCTCACAAGCCTTAGACACACAATGAAATTCGACTTCTCCTCTTAGAGAGGAGGAAGAAATTTCGGCCAAGAGGGTTGGGGAAAAATCTTGGAGGTTTTTCCGGGTAGCATATCGGAAGGATTCGAGACGAGGATTTCCTTCCACCGGGAGTTGCTTGGATCACACGTACGGAAGATCGTGGTGCTCTTCACACCTTGTTCGTTCTTTCTATTGCGGTTCTTCAACTTGGATTTTGAGATCCAAGAGGTATGTTCTACAACCCCCTTGTAGATGTAGATCTAGTTATTTTATTACGTGTATTTTATAGATCTAGATCCTTAAATCGCTTCCATTGCGGATGGTATTACTAACATACGCATGGTGTATATCCACCACGAGATATCATTTGCAACCTAACAATAATGGATCACACTGATAGCCACGGGATTAACCCGATAGTGCACGCGTTCGGCGAAGTCCCCCTACCATTCAGCCGTTTATAGGCCAGTAGAGTTATTCACTTTTACTGACCGCCCACACGTCGCGATATAGCTTTGTGCCTAACCAAGAATGGCATGGTTTTATACTTTTACTACACAAATATGTATTTATCAATCATTAACTAACCACCTATGTGTTTTCAAGGCAAAACTCACATTAACCAACTCTACTCCCTCTCTTAGACATCTAGACACAACATCCTATCACATACACAGACATTGGAGGATACTAATCCACCAAAGCACAAGCCTACCATGTCCTTCCAACGGTCCTGAACTTCAACTCCCTTTAAGAGTAATTCGGTGCTGGAACTAAACGCATCAGAAACTCATTTAGGGCTTGTTCATCTTTATTTAGTGTTATTAGATCAAGAACAACACTTAAAACTCAACACATAGCTCAAAACATTCTTTTTCCCAATAACAGGGTCAATGCATGCGCATTCATTGGAATGCGTACGCATTCGGTGGTTCAGAGACATGCTAAAAGTTGTTGTTCAATCAATGCGTACGCATTGCCTGTGCTAAGAACATCCTGAACCAACCTGAAGTAGGAATGCGTGCGCATTCAAGGGAATGCGTACGCATTCTACATGCTGTGTCCAACCTGCTCAACTCTGAACCAACAATGCGTACGCATTCTACCTGACAAGCCCTAAACATGATTTTCAACACTTCTCTCGATTCTACAACTTTTCCAAACATGTTCTTCATCAATTTTGACATCAAAAGAGCAGCAAATATGACACTTTCACATACCATATCATAGCACATTGGTCTAACATCAAAACACATGAAATCTTACACCAAAATAACTCCAAACTCACAACCAAACCTTATAAACTTGAATTAACACAATAGGAATATCTCTTACTTGATTCAAGCACAAAACACAGCAAACTTGAAGAAAAGGCTGTAACAACACCTTCAACTCCAACAAAACCCTATTTGATCCACAACCAATTCAAGAACTAGTTAGGATCAAAGTTTCTAAACATCTATAACTACGAATTGCACGAAGAAGACACCAAACTTGAACAAAACTACCTTTAGGCTGACTTTCATACCTTGATAAAACCCGATGAACTTTGTATCAACACGATCCTAGTTTCCTCACGATTCCAATGCCCTACTTGAATCTGAAAAACCACCAAGGATTCAGTTAGTTTATGAAGGAGAAAACTTGCTCTTTTCTTTTGCTCTCAAACTTGCAAGCAAAGTGTTTTTCAAAAATCCTGATAACTTACACCAAATAGTGGGAGGTTTATTTTCCAAATAAAACCTCTCCTCACTATTTGCTCCACTAACCCTTTAATTATCTTTTAATTACAAAACAGGTCCAACTATATGCATATATATATATTGAATTATTTTCTTTATTCCCTAATTAGAAATGAATATAATATTTGGTTTTCGCAAGATGACACGTCTGTCCTTTTTCGAAAATCGAAATATTACACTTCATCACAATCATTCCAAAGAAATCTTGTCCTATGTCCTTTTCTGATTATAGGCCTATTAATTAGTTTTATTGGATCCAAATACAAGATAATTTTCAAACTTCTTGCATAAAGCCTCAAGTGTGTGTTGGATTGCTTGATTAGTTATTGTCGGTCTGCTTACATATATGGAAGGGCAGATACATGATGGTGTTTTATACAATCACGATTGATGTCATTGACCTTGTCAAAAAGAGGTAAATCAAATCTTTTGTTTTCCACTACAAAAAACTTACTATTTAGCGGATTTTAGCGGTGGATTTTAAATTCCACCACTAGTGATATGATTTAGCGGTGGTTTTTGGACATCCGCTGACAAACCAAGTATGGAGTATCTAAACTAATTATTATTACCGGTGGCTTATTAATATCCACCGTTGATGGCTTTATTTTACTGAATATTTTCATGTCTCGCCGGTACTGTTCTCTTTATAATAAATAAACAAATATAATGGACAAAATATATCATGTTTTTGAAGAGAGTATTTCTTAGCGTAATTTATCGCCTTTCTCTTTCGCGTATCTTAGGGTTCTTTTCTACCTCAATCGATTCTGCAAAACCTCTCTTGTCTCACTCCGCTGTGCGTCCTTGCTACCACATCAATGGCGTAAAGTCGTCATCGACTATGAGGAAGATTTGAAACAGGTCTGTATATGTTTTTTGTGTTTACATATTCCATTGGTTTCTTACTGCAAAATACATTCGGTTATGTAGTTTGTTAGCAGAAATTGTTGTCTCATTCATTCTAAGCATTATATGATTTTGGTTGTCGTTTAATTCTTATTTTCCTTGGATTTGAAGTCTGTGAAGCCTTTACAGGAGAAGACAAGGAATGATGATGAGCACAGGGGTTGGGTTTTTCCTGCTTCAAGCACAGTATGTGCCCTCAAGTTTCCTCCACTCCAATCTTTCTCCTTCGTGTAAATTTTCTTTAGTAGATGAATAGTCCTAGACCATGTAATTATTTGTGTTTTGGAAATAAAATGTGGTGTTTTTGTGTTGAGATTCATGTTTGAATCAATGTTCTTAAATTTTTATTTTTTATTTTATTTTTATTTGTATTTATTTTTTATTTTTCTGGATTCGCGGTGGAGTGAAAATCCGCTGCCAAAACCTTTATTTTCCTCTTGTGATGGAATAAGTATTTATGGCGGAAGATTGAGTAATTGCTGGCGGATAATAAACGTCACGAAAAGATCTTAGCTGTGGACCCAAAATCCTCCCGGAAAGGGCCTAAAACTTTTAGCGGCGAAGGCAAATACGGCGGATTTTATACCGCCGCGAAAAATATTTAACGGCGGATTTTCAGCTTTTGCGGTGGAAAAATCCGCCGCTAAAAAACATGTTTTTTTGTAGTGTTCATAGCCCACTCTGCCAAAGCATTTGACTCGGTTAATTGGATTTTTTTAAAACTGGATGATGATCAAGCAAATGAACATTAGGGACAAATAGAGGAGCTAGAGCATAGAGTGCTTAACTTCTGCTAGGGTATTTATTCTCATTAACGGTAGTCCTTCACTAGAATTTCAGTTGAAAAGATATATTAGACAAGACGATCCCTATCACTATTTCTCCTTATGTTGGTGGCAAATGCCCTTACTATCCTTGTAATTTTCTCAATACATTAATATTGATAAATTGGTATTCCCTCGTATTATATTATATATATATTTTTTACTTTTAGTCATTTTCAACATTCAACATATAATCATTAATCATTATAAAATATAAATCCAACATGCATTTCAAAACATTTGATTATTATATACATTACAAGAACCTTTACATTTGTCTTTTTTTTTGAGGAGGGGAATTAAAAAGTTGTTTACTTAATGTTTTATTTACTTTTACGAACCGCTGTTGGGTAATGAAGTTGCTTTCTGACCGCGCTGTTGGGTCTAGAAAGAATTATTTATTCCGATCCAAATTCGGTCAGGATAAAGAATTATTTATCCAGACCTAAATTCGGTCAGAATAACCTTTAGGTGTGAAAAGACTCTCCAAAAAAAAAAGTTTTATTTATATGTTGCTTAATGTGTTCAGTATCAAGAACCGACAACAATTAGGTATAGTAGTGTAGTAGTAGTAAATGTCAACCTTGTCCATCTAAAATTACATTCTTTGTCGAGGGTTTTGGCCCTAATTATTTGCTCTGCAACCTGAAGGGGTACGTACCCCACATGGATGCTACAAACAAATGAAGTATTACTATTATATTATTACTTGTTTGAGAAGTTTTGATTTATTTTTGTCCTGTATCTGTATCTGCTCGGGATTTATTCCCCTAAGAGCAACCCTAGTAAGGGGTTTTTAGCCATGTTCTCTCATGATTTATGTCCTAATAGAAATCAAATTAATAGACAATTTTTTATTTCAAATTGGCTCAAAAAAATTATCTTCACCTCATTTCTGTGTCACCAATCAATACTACTAAGATCAAGGAAGAATCAAATTGACAATTATTTCAAATTGGCCAAAACTTCACCTCATTTCTGTGTGTGTTACTACTAGGGAGAACAAAGTCAAAGGCATGCTGCAGTTTTTTCTTTTTTTTCACTATTCATATAGTACGGAATATGGACCTGCAGGGCACAACCAACGATAGAGTAAATAGCAGCTTTAGTCGTATATTTTTTTTTTCAAAAAAATGGACTTAACCCTTATCTTTGATTTAGGTTTGCCCAGATTCTTATCTTTTAAATCTTTTGCAACTTTGATCCGTTTAACAGTCAATCGACAAAAAAATTGACGAAAAACGGTGCGCATCTTTCACGCCCTCTTAGCATTTAAAAATATTATTGTTTTAATCAATTTCCCAAAATAAATAAATAAATTATCCCATTAATTTTATTACCGTACAAGGGGTAAAACAAAACATTTTTTCACCATTCTTTCTCCTGCGTTTTTCATCCATCTTTCTCAGCTTTTCATCGTTCTCAGCCATAATGTAGTTCGAATTTAGGGGTTTATCTTATCTTTTTTAAATCATTCATCTTGGAAAACGATTTGGTGATTTGCAATATAGATTAGAGGAATGATTTAAAGAAGATGAAATTGGGATAAACCCTTAAATTTGAGCTACATTAAGGTTGAGAAAGATGAACGAAAAACGACGGGAGGAAGAATGGTGAAAAAAAGTTTTGTTTTACACACTATACGGTAATAACATTAATGGGATAAATTTTTTTTTTTTTTTTTGGAAATTGATTAAAATAATAATATTTTAAAATGCTAACTGTGCGTGAAGGATACGCACATGTTTTCCGTCAGTTTTTTTGTTGACTGGCTGTTAAATGGGCCAAAGTTGCAAAAGATTTAAAAGATAAGAGACCGGTCAAACCAAAATCAAATATGAGGGCTAAGTCCCTCATTTTTGGAAAAAGTAGGGGACTAAATCTGCAATTTACTCACCAACCGTACATACATACATGTTAAGGTGGTTAGGTACATCATGTCATACATGTTCCATCAATAAAATATTTTTAAAAGAGGGGTAATATGGAAATAACTGGAACATAAATGTTAGAAAATAGATTTATCTTAGTTTCTATTGGTCCTGGATCACCAAGTAATACTTGTACTAGGACCGTGTTAAAATTTTCGATGTATCTATATAAACATATGTATAGTCTCTTCTTTATAATTTTATGATTAAATTTCGTTAGTAAACTAATCAACATCTTACCTAAAATTGAATCACAATAAATTAGCGAAAATAGTTAAAGGATAAAAGTGAAAAATAAAAAATGAGAGGCTATAATGTATGTCACTTGATATAACCTTCCTACAACTGTTGCATCATAAAACATCTCTTAAAAAAATAGTGTGTTAAGGTTTTTTTAGATGTGAAAAGGTTCTTACTTTTAAAATTTGTATATAAACATCATCTGTTAGATTTTATTTGTCTCATGATGCCCTTAAATTATATCTATCAAACAATTTCAAATATTGGAAATGATTGCACTAACGATAATCAATGGCTGTCTAAGATTTTACAAAATAAAATTTATAAAAACTTATCAAACAATGAACGGATGCAGTACATTGGCTGCAAATCCTCAATCTTTAGTTAATGGGAGTCCAAATAGAACTTCAAAGTAACTTTTTTGGTGGTACATATAATATTAGGTCATACGTTTCTGTATGGGTATTATATATTTACAATGCAAATATATACATGTGTTTAAGCTTATATCCGTATTGAAGATCGATATATACTACCTACGTCCCAAAATATAATTCCGTTTGAGTTTTTTCACATATATTAAAAAAAGTTGGTTATATTAATTATATGTCATTAATTTTGATTAAAAAAACTAAAATGACATTTGACTTATTAATACAAAGTAGTGAATAATGAGTGAATATATAAATAAATAATAGGTAAAAGGTAGAAAAATGCAATAAATGCTTTATTGGTTATTTAGATGGATTTATATTATGGGACAATACCAAAGTTAAATAGACTTACGTTTTTAGGACGGGGTAGTATATATATATACATCGATCTCTAACCACCCTCACAGGACTCACTACATGTTGGAACAAGACCTGACGTCCGGATTTTAATATTTAACAGTAAAAAACAAATTCTTCAAATCAATGTAAGGAGAATTTACAAAGTACTACAATATACATTTTGGACCACCTACTCCACCGAAAATATAAAAAACACTAAGAAAAACACAGCCAAAATACCATTAATTATATGTACCAAAGAATTTATGAGTCGTCCGGCCGTCCAGATATTTTCGTCGAATAATCTTTGAGTTTCAGACCACCACCTTTGAGGACCAAAATGCGGAATGAGACAAAATTAATTAAGGACAAAGTTAGACAATTAGGTCAACAATTGCAGTTGAAAGCAGCTTTTAACACCAGTGATTACCATCGCATCATCATAAAGGATTGAAACTAAACATCATATCAACCTTGCAACAACCTAACATCTTCGTTTGAATGGCATGAAATATACTTAGACATGATTTGTTTTTAGACTTTTTTTTTTATTTAATTTTTTTAAAAGAATAGAATCTATCATTTATCTCCTATATAAAAAAAAATTATTGTATCATTTATTAATTCAATAAGAAAAAAAATTCAGTGTTATTTATCTTCCGGCGTATTAGAGTCAGAGGTGAGGTTAATTAAGCTTCCTTAACATTTGTTTGTCCTTCCACCACTTTTAAGTAAGTGTCTCTCGTTCATTTGATTATCTACATTTGTCTTTCCAAACCATCTTATAATAAAAATAAAAATAAATCTCCAAAACCGAACACACTACGATATATCAAAATGGGACAACCTCAATATATAGTGTCATAATATTGTGTGTAGATTGTCACGTTTGACACTTTTGAGGTTTTCTCGATAATGTGTAGGATAAATTGATAATTTATGTCGATCATCTTTGCCCTTCATGCATGCTAGTGAATATCTAAAAATGATCATCATATAAATGAATGTTTTACTTGAAATCTAAAGCAAAATGCGTATAATTTATGTCGATCATCCGGGGTTTGCCCTTCATGCATGCTAGGAATGAATATCTCAAGCACAAGAGAGTGGTGGTGTCAACTTCAATAAAAGAAAGAGAAAAGGCGATCTAGCAGCTGCACTTTTCGAGTGACGATCAATGGAGAATTCCGAGAAGTTGTTTGTGTGGATCATCGTTACGGGCCAGGCATTTGGACGGCTATCATGAAAGATCAATAACCAAAGGAAAGATTTGATCTTTTAGATAGTTCGGTAACTCATGTCCTCCTTATTTCATTTTCTATTGTATTCACGAAGGAAATATTATCTAAAAAGAAAATCGTAATTTTGAATTCCGCTATGTCAATAGCATGATTTCATTACACAAACTTGTTTCTAACTATTGAGTCTAATGATCATGTTGGTTAATAAACATCTCTTAAAGGGTGTAGTGTTTCTCATGTAAACCAATATTGTTGGAGTGTGGTGTTGCTCTCTTGAAATCAACACAAGTCTATTCAAGGAAACAAGTTGGCGTGTGCAAGTTGATTAAGTAAGATGTTGAATTTGAACAAGAACTTGATACTTGAACTGAAAACTTAATGAATCAAATCAATCTTTCAGAACTTCTTCAAAAACAAACGAAGAAGATGAAGAAATTCAACAACAGAAAAAGGCGGGAACAATGTATTGAAAGGATTACAATGAATGAGTTAAACTAAAACATAATTGGAACTTCTTAGTTAGTTTCTATAGCAAGTTAATCGTGTTTATATAGAGTGTGGAGCTGCAGCTTGTTGTAACAAACTCAACTGCAACTTCTTAACTAACTTTTTCCTAAGTGTCCGACATAAGTCCCCAATGAACCCTGTTCTTCAGTCCTTTATATCTCAACACCCCCCTCAAGCTGAACATGGATGAAATCCAAGTGAAGCTTGACCTAAAGCCTTGTTCTTCACTCCTTTATGTTTGAGATGAGGTAAAAGCATACAATCATTAAAAGGAAATGCTTGAAGTAATCTGTCAAGTGTGTGTCTGTCCACTGGTTTTGTCAGTATGTCTGCTGGCTGATCCTTGGTGATGATGGTAAAGGAATCAATACTTTTGCTTGATACTTTTCCATCACAAAATGGCAATCAATCTCTATGTGCTTGGTTCTTTCATAGAAAACAGGATTTTCAACGATGTCCAAAGCACTTTTACTGTCACAATAAAGGGCCATAGTGTCAGTGTAGTGGATATGAAAGTCCTTGAGAAAACAGAGAAGCCATTGAATTTCACAAGCAGTAACAGCCATGGCTCTGTATTCTTCCTCACTTGAACTCTTAGAAACAGTGGGTTGCTTCTTAGATTTCCAAGAGATCAATGCATCCCCAAGAAATACCAAATATCAAGTAGTAGATCTCCTAGTTTTTGTGCATCCTGCCCAATTTGAATCACTGAAGGCCATTAAGGAAATGGATCATTGACTAGGAAAGAATAATCCCTTGCCAAGGAGCAGATTTTAGGAATCTGAGCAGTCTGTGTGCTGCTTTGAGGTGTGCTTCATTTGGTTTGGACAGAAATTGGATTAGTTGTTGAACTAGAAATTCTATGACTGGCCTTGTGTTGCCTAAATATAGGAGCTTCCCTACTAGACTTCTGTATGTAGTGTTTGATTCCAGAAGTGGAGCTTGTTCTTCTGTTAGATTATGTGATGTGTCCATGGGTGTGGCCACTGGTTTGCAATCAGTGAATCCAAACTCTTTTAATAAATCCATGCAATACATTCTTTGATTGATAACAATACCACTTCTTGATCTAGCAACTTGAAACCCTATAAAGTATTTGAGAGTACCAAGGTCCTTAATGGTGAATGCAGAATGTAAGAGATTCTTTAAAAATTGTATCTCTTCCATGTAGCTTAATGTGATGATACAATCTTACAGTTTAACTCAACATAAATTCATGATAAGCTAGAAGTAATACACAATAATGTTTAACACAACTGCACATCAAAAATTCACCCTATACACTGCCAATGGACAACAAAAATTCGCCCTCGCATGCCACTTCACCTCCTACATAAGCCTTCCCTTCGAATTTTGCAATACCAAAGCCTTTCTGGAGTTTGGTAAGAGTCATTCTCATCACATAAGTGTCACCTGCATTTCTTAGGCCAAGAGTTTACAATTTTTTTGACAACCTCCCTACCAGCAAACTTGGAGGGAAAGATACCAATCAAATCTACCAAATTTGTGTATCAAATTATGTATGCAGCGACATCAATGTCACTGCATCATTGATTGATGAAAAAAAGCAATCCACCACCAAGTGACACACGAAACAGAGGATAATTCTTTCTGCTCTCGAAAGATATACGTGAGTAGAGCAGCGGTACCACCAACAAATGAATGTCCAATGATCTTATACGAAACAGTGAAGGACTTATTGAAAGAGTAATTATACTAAAGAAACACTAAAGATTAATGTCAACATTCACAAAGCAGTAACAAGCATCCTCAGTCTTCTTAATTCTTATTGAAAGAAGAACTCTCAAGTGATGGACACATTACGCTTGGATTATAAACAGCTTACCAATGTCTTCACTATTTTGTGCCATTTTTCTACTGTAAGAATGCATGGAACTCCCTCTATTATCACGTAGCTCGTTTGGATTTTCATTTTAGCATTTCCCATTTTCGGGGTAGCTCAGAAAATTATGCCCCAAAACTGAAACGAAGCTAAGCTCAACTAGCACAAAGACATTCTTGTCACACTTACAAATGTACAAGATAAAGATATGAAGCAGGCAAAAAAAAAGTCCCTACTAAGTCATTAAGAAAGATTCAAATTTTAGGTAGAACCTCACTCTATAGATGATCCATAGTCACTTTCAACAATCACATCTTAAACTAAAACGAACGAAACATTATGAATAATTGCAAACAGATAATTAGAAGATTAAGGATTGGAGGACTCATTTGATGCAGGTGAGAAAGAACATCTGATGTTCAACCTTCAAAATGCAGAAATTCGACTAAGAAATGCTTGGCAATTTCGATTCTTTACTCACCTAGTTAATGATTAGCCCCAATTTTCACATCGTACTAGCAATTTGACTAGCAACCCTTATGAATCACCAGAATCAAAAAACGATATGAGATTAGAATCAGGCTGAGATTCTACTAATGAATCACACACCTGTGCAGCAACAACTAAACGGTTATGCTCAATACCTGAGATTCCGGTGAGTTCTTCAATCAACAGAGAAGAGAAGCCTTTGTCAATAAGAGAAGGAATTAATGGTGAGTATTCGAACCAGAGGCCAAGCCGGTTGGTGAGGATTTCGAGTCGGCCATTTGTGTCGAGGTTGCGGTATTTAGAAGAAAGTGGGGAAGGACGTGGACGGTAGGGTTGGTAAAGCTGTTTCTACTGAGTGGATTTGGATTTGGAATAGAAGGAGGATGAAGAGGAAGAAGGTGGGATGATTATGGCGGAGATAGAGGTGTATTTGGGAGAGAACTTACGGGAGATGGAGGTGAAGGTGGTGGCGGTGGAGGAATGGGGGTGCAGAGAGGATAAATGAATCAGACAGTAAATACACTAAAGGACAAAATTAAGAACATAAATAAATTGTGTCTTTATAACTAATGATTTTTTGAATATACCTAATATCCATAAATGAATTGTGCCTAATTAAATCTCAAAACACGTGATTATAAACAAATAAAAAAAAAAAAAAAAAAAAAAAAAATACTGAACTGGTCTTAACTTTAAAACGCCTACCAGCTTATCAGTTGACCGTCGGAAGAAAATGGAGAGCAATAATGCAACTGTAGAAAACGGTACCGGCGAGCCGTCGACAGCTGAGACTCCAAAAGAGGGTTCCATATGCGGCTTCCAATCTCTGCATCAACTACTTGAAGCCAACCTCAACCCTCCAATTTTTAAGGTACTTCTTCAATTCCGTTTGATTTTCTGTGTATGATAAATTAAACTGCATGGAGAAAAGCCTTATTACTATTGCGGTTTTCGGTTTATGGGTATGCTTATTCCAGGTATATTCATTAACTAGGTGATTTGAGTGTAAGGTCAGAGAATTAGAGACTCGTTTTTTGATTATTGCACTGCAGGAAGTGAGTCGCTTGCTTATTGGTCTAAATTGTGGAAAAGCTCTTGGAACCATTGACCTGCCAGAGGCAGCCAAAACTCTTGCTTCGAAACATGACTTTGATCTTCAGGTAATCATACTATATCTTGTTTGAATTTCAGGTAATCATATTTTTTACTTAGCCATGGATATATGTCAATACAGTGAACACTATCAATGCTACAGACTCTTGTGGTGGGAGGGTGGGGGGTCTGGTTCATAGATATTGTGAACCATAGAATTTTAGATATCCTTCAAACTCTTTTGAATTACCGTGCCAGTGAAAACTTTATTCGCAAGAGAAAGATACATCAAAACGAAATTCTGAACCTTTATGCAGATATCAAGTATCTAGCAAATTGGTTAGACATCCTTTATAGCTTTATAGCCATGTACGTATTTGGTTGTAGGATGATAGAAAAATGTTCTGTCAGCGAAAATCGTCATTCATATGACGTGGTAGGAGTCTATCTTGAAATCGATGTCCTTTTCAACTTAATCATCTGGTTTGATAGTGAATCCTGCCCTTTCTTTTGTTATTTACGTGGTGGAAATAGTTCTGAAGATTAATTTACCTGCTCATCAATGTCATGCACAGATGAGCCTCATCTAGTATTATTAAATGCCACTTTCTGGGAGATGAAAAAATAAAATAATAAAAGCGAGAACTTTGAATTTTTCCTGGAGTACACGTGCAAGAAAATCAGTGAGTAATCGCTCTGTGAATTCGTCAATAAGCAGAATCTAAGTGCACTGCAACAGAAAGTTTTCAGGTGCTAATGACTGTGTATGCTGCTGCCCCGTAATCTTTTGAATGAAAACCTCATAATCATGTACTTGTGTGCAGGCATATGCATTTATGGCAGACAAAGAGTCAATCCGGGCGCCTCGAATGGTCAGGGCTGGTCTTATTCAGAACTCTATTGTTGTTCCAACAACTGCAACTTTCTCGGATCAAAAGAGGGCCATTTTCCAGAGAGTGACGACTATTATCGAGGCAGCAGGTGCTTCTGGTGTCAATGTACTCTGTTTGCAAGTGAGTTAGTAATATTCTGATTAGCTGTCTGACACCTGTTGCTCTTGACTCTTTATTAAGCGTGGCTCTGTTGGGCATCACTGTCTTCAGGAAGCGTGGATGATGCCATTTGCTTTTTGTACTCGTGAAAAGAGATGGAGCGAATTCGCAGAACCGGATGATGGAGAATCAACTCAACTGCTTCAAGGTCTTGCTAAGAAATACAACATGGTCATAATCAGCCCTATTCTTGAAAGGGATGTTAAACATGGGGAGACTCTTTGGAACACTGCAGTAATAATTGGAAATCACGGTAACATAATTGGAAAGCATCGAAAGGTATATGTCACTAGTCGTTCTTTCTAGAAAAAATAAAAAATTTAAGTCCATGCTTTGTTAGTTGTCTTCATTACGAACTAAAATACTACCACGTGAGACTTGCAGAATCACATACCTAGAGTTGGTGATTTTAATGAGAGTACATATTATATGGAAGGAAACACTGGGCATCCAGTGTTTGAAACAGCTTATGGAAAAATTGCTGTAAATATATGTTACGGAAGGCACCATCCCTTAAACTGGTTAGCTTTTGGATTGAACGGAGCAGAGATAGTGTTTAACCCGGCTGCAACAGTTGGGGAGCTCAGTGAACCAATGTGGCCCATTGAGGTATCCTCCCTGTAATCCATTTCCTAAGTCTGTGTTTATTTCGATCACTATGCAAATTACGATGATTTTAGAAGAAGTACTCATTTCTTCACAGGCACGTAATGCAGCGATAGCAAACAGCTACTTCGTGGGTTCAATAAACCGTGTAGGAACAGAGGTTTTCCCAAACGCCTTCACCTCAGGAGATGGGAAGCCTCAACATAATGATTTTGGACACTTTTATGGCTCTAGCCATTTCTCTGCTCCAGATGCTTCATGTACCCCGTCTCTCTCCCGTTTTAAGGATGGCTTGATGATATCCGACATGGATCTCAACCTCTGCCGCCAGCTCAAAGATAAGTGGGGATTTCGGATGACTGCTCGTTATGAATTATACGCTGATCTACTTGATAGATACGTGAAGCCTGATTTCGAGCCTCAAATCATATCTGATCCCTTGTTACATAAAACCGCCTCATAAGTGTCTGAATTTGTGGATCCGAGTTGGTGTAAAGCCCTCGGGTACTTGTTGCACTTGCACACCTAAAGGATGAAAGGGTACCAAAACACAGTCCTACCAACAATAAATGTGACTTCTTTTGTTTATAAATTGTTGCGTTAAATGTGATAACAACATGATCTTGCAACATTCAAAAGATTCCCATGTTTTCTCTCCGTTATACCGTTTTGATGAGGTCTTCATACAGAAAACCATTAGGCAACTTAATAAATATGTCACAAACAAGATAATGAGACTCAAGTAATGAAAAATGACAAGTAATATTCAAAAATGGGTATTACTAGGACCTTTATTTTTGTTTTTTTTTTTTTTTTTTTGGTGGGGGATTTAAAAAGTTGTTGCTTAATGAAGTATTGATATTATATTATTACTTGTTTGATAAGTTTTGATATTCTTTCATGTTTCTCGTCAATATCAGCTGGAGACAGGGGCGGCTCCAAAGAGGAGGGTTATGGGGCAGCTTGAGCCCTTAACCCAAAATATATATATATATATTTTACATTATTTAAAAATTTATAGGCTAAGGGTCTGTTTGTTTGCATCACTTAACACTTATTCTTAAAAAAATAAGTGATTATTAAAATAAGTGTTGTTTGATAATACTTTTTAACACCTCTTAATTAATTAAGATCTTCTGAATTTCATGTGAAAAATTATGAAAAATTTTAAGTGGTTGAGGAACTACTTAATGCTGAATTTTTTCAATAAATCTTCGTTAGGTAGGGGTACACCCCACAGCCATACCTACCTCACACCTACACCCCAACCTCACCCTACCCCCATCCACCCCACCCATACCCCCACCCACCCACCCACACCCCTACACCCACACAACCCATACCCCCACACACCCGCCCACACCCTCACCCACCCATACCCACCCCCACACCCCACACCCTCATACCCACCTACACCCTCACACCCCACTCCAACACCCCCACTCCCACCCTCCCTACACCCACACCCACCACACCCCACACACCACACCCACCACACCCACACCACACCCACACCCACCCATAGCCACCCCTACACCCCCACAACCTCCCACACCCTACACCCCACCCCCCACACACCACACACCCGACACCCACCCACACCCACACCCCAACCCTACACCCACCTACACCTCCATTACCCCACACCAACACCCCCACCCACCCTACACCCACGCTCCACACACCCACACTCACATACACACTCACGAAACAAATTCTAATTTCGGATATAATAAGTGTTACCAAACAATCTAATCAATTTCAAAGACTTAAAATATTCGCTTCTTAATTTATTCGATTTCGACTTGATTTCGGTCTTCAGTTTTAACAAACGGCCCTAATATGTACTAATTGACCCGCTAGATTTTTTGAAAATTGATTCTTGACCCATAATACTTTTTACATTATTTAAAAAATTTATAGACTACGATGTGTTGTTTTCGATCCCCGACCCGTATTCCAGAAATTCTGGGGCCGTCCCTCGCCGGAGTTCAAAGAAACGAAAACCACTAATTCCATATACAAGAAAGTAGAGTACAAAGACATATTGTGAATTACTATGGCTGACCTGTCTTCTATCAGAATCTATTATAAAGCAAGACAAGCTTATTCCTCTGTTTTGTGACAACAAAAATGCATTGTACATAATAGAGAAATATGCTATTCAATGAAAAGATCAAATCCTCAACAACAACAAAAAAAAAATATATTGAAAAGATCAAAACATATTCAGATAGATTATCATGTAGTCTCCTAAAACCTTTCTCTATATCCCTGTACACAACTACTGTTGAAAGATTTATTCACTAAAGCCTTGGACAAAGCAATATTCCAAATCTTGTTGGTATCTCTTTTCCTATAACCAACATATTTATATAGTCCAAAGAGTTGAAAATGAGGGGGCGTGTTAAAATTCTCCTAAAAAAAGCCGTTAAACTAAAAGTTGTTTGATCAATTGTATGTTACCGACTCTACCAACCTTCAGATGTTTATACCCCTATTTACATATGGTAGTTTAACACAAACAAACTGTGATCATCAATTTTATCATTCTAATAAAGATTTATTTCCAGTCGTTTTCCCTCCAATTTTAGTTTTAAATTCTATATTGTGTCTTCAAGTTCACAGCATCAAGAACTTGAATTTCTCCCTTCAAAAAAAAGAACTTGAATTTCCCTTTAAAAAAAATAAAAAAAAATGACCAACCTTGAATTTCATCAAAACAAAAATATGAAATATGGCATATGAACCATATAATCAATTTAACTATTGGGTATCTTAATAATATCTTAATAATAATTTAATGCTTGACATTGAATGTTGAATAGTTTGAGGGTGAAAAAAATATAAATATTTGGTCCTTGACATGAAATATATAATTAAAAATTAAAATACTGTTACTACATAGCAAGAAAAAAAAATGTGCTTACGAATGGGTATCTTTGGTAAAGAATGTGCTTCATAATTAAAGACAAAACAATCATCAATTTTCATCCAAAGTGCTTTCACTGTTCTCATGGATGCTTACGAATGTAGAAATTTTAATTCACAACTTTATTGACCGTGATATATATTGTAAATATATTAACATGTGATGCACCTTTTTGTTTTTGATATATATATATATATATATATATAATAGGCCTAAATAAATGATTATATATCTTCGTCGGCATAAATCTAGGATCACCTAATCCACCTCCGTCAATTGATGTGAAAATATATAAATTATACAAGGCGAATGGACATATTAGTCATTTAGTTTGGATTAGTGTCCATGATTTTGGTAAACTAAGCGTAAAATAATAAGATTTTTGAAAAAAAAATTAAAAACAATTGGCAAGTAAATATTTGATCTATAGAAAGTTATTGGATGCACCCGCCATACGCGGAGCGCGTCTATGTGACAACCATGCATTAGTATATTTTAAAACGTGCACGTACGTAGTAACCCTTTCTCACTATGTACATGAAACAAGAAACATGGTATTTGACGTGTGAGTGATTTCATGGTGATCCAGCCACACCATGTCATCACTTTCTTCATCAATTAAAAATTTTAAAAATAATAATTTTTTCCTAAACACATGGGACCAACCAAAAATAGTGAAATATGATTGGTTCCGGCATCACCGAATCATATTTGCCATGACGTGTAATGTTATTATATCTTATCTCTTTCCAAGGTCTTCAAACGTTTTCTTGTTAGATTATTGCTTAATATTTTTTATTTGTACTATGTATATCAATGCTTTATTAATGTCTTCAACTAGTGGAATCTATAATTTTTTATTTGTACTACGTAAAACGAAAAATCATCAAAGGCATTAATGTAATTTTATATTTTAACAACAAAACTAAATCATTTTTGTAACATCCAATTCTAATTTGACAGCTTACGTCACTTACGAACGTCATAAAAGTCTTATATCTCAGAAAATACATCATATAAAACATCAAAAATACCCTAAATATCTCTGAACCACACATGGTGGCCACACAAGGGCGGAAGCAGAGACGGAGCTATTATATAGGCTTACGTTAAATTTTGATGGATTCATTATTTTTTTTAACTAGATTGATGGTTCTATTGATACAATTAAATTGTTAATAACGCTACATTTAATGTTTTACATGGTCCACCCCATCATTTTGTGGTGCCAATAAAACATTTTATTTTTAATGTTTTACATGGTCCACCCCATCATTAATTTTACTCGGCGCAACTCAATTTTATTAACGCAACTCAACTAAGTAATCATATTCATATCGAATGAATTTTTTGTTGTTATTTTATGAACTTTATAGATAAATTTTCATCGTAAAATAACAATATATATAATTTTACCCAATTCGAGTAGAAATCTTATGAGTATCGAGTGAGTTTTGTTGTTAATTTTAAACCTCTAAAAAAAAAATTCAATAAAATAACACTATAATCAAATTCAGCCCACCCAAATAAAAAATTATGACTCCGTCCTTGGGCGGGAGCCACCGGCTCAACGCCAGCCACAGGCCGAGCACCAACCGGAAGGCAAATGGTTGCAATCCTTCATTTTTTGCAACTTCCAATAGTTCCTGAAAGTTTAAGTTGCATCCCTAAACCTTACAAATCAGACCGCAGCCCCTTATTCCTTCATTTTTCATCCTTAAACTTATTCTTACCTTCTCCTCTCAAAATCGTCTTTTTTTCTCTCAAAACATTGAAGTAATTTTGCAAAAGTTCAAGCAGAGAACGTCATCCTTTATCAGCAGGGGCGGACGCAGGATATCAGGTAAGGGGGCATAAAATTTTTAAAGAGAAAAATAAAAAAATCAATTAAGGAGGGCAAACAACATGCATACTACATATATTAGTAGACTTTTTTCGGATTGATGAGTGGCAGCTGCCCCCTCTTATCTGTATGTAGCTCCGCCACTGTTTATCAGCCATTCCAAGTCATATCAAAGTTTGTGCTTTAATCTTCAAGTTTGAGTATGAATATTCTTGGTTAAACTTAGTGTTTCTTCTTGTTTAGAAGTAACCATGCAGGGAATCATAAGAGAGGAGTACTTCTTATTTGAAGAAGAAAACCTTGCATAATTCAGACCGAATCCACATGTAAGGACTAATGCATCAAAGCTTTTGGCATCATTTCATGTATCATGTGTTATATGGATTTATACTTGATAATGTGCTTCTATTTCTGTGTTTTTGACTTTAAAGCACCGGGTATGTGCAAAATAAACATGTTATACTAGTAATATGACATGTTAGGTCCATAATTGATTTCAGGCACTGGCTCAACGACAACACCCCACCGGTGTAGCGTTAGCATTTTATGTAAATTGTGAATGTGCAATAAATTTGATGAATTATGGGACTGGAATGGTCTCAGTTCGTATGCAAAACATGTTTCCAGATTGTATATATGTTCATGGTAGAAAGCATGTCCTTAGGGTTTTCATGAATGTATTGAGATGGTCTTGTTTATGCAGTAGATTCAGCCTGGTCTTGTTAGAAAATGTGACTTGACCTCTCATTCAGAGCTGAGTATTAAGCTGAGCACAGTCAGTTTTGACAAAAGTCGGTTTGGCAAAAGTCCGCTTTGGGAAAAGTCAGCAGAGCAAAAGTCAGCAGGTTACGTCTAGTCGAGTCAGCTGAGCTGAGTTCACATCTGGGTATTTTAGTCAATCTGCTAGTATGTCGTTATGGCGGCTAGGTCTAGGGTTTTGTGACTATAAATACACGTCTATTGTAACCTAGAACATTTGCAGCAGTAGCATGAGCAATTGCGTATGCAATTGCAGAGTTTGTAAAATCTCTTGTGAAAATATATTATCCTCTTTCTGCACGTGGAGTAGTTGGCATATTGCCGGAAACCACGTTAAATTTTGTGTTACTGTTTTTTGTATGATTTATGCTTTCTCGTTTATTCTTGATTATTGCAATCCGTTTTTTATCCTGACGGTCTTGTTTTAACAATATTGAGATGGTCTTGTTTATACAGTAGATTCAGCCTGATAAATGTGTTATTTTGGAGTACATATCAAGCCTATAGGATACTTGGTGTAAATTTTATGTTAAATGTAATCCATGTCTTCAAATTATTGAAAAATGACCTTGTTATGTAAGTTAGATTGTAATGCTTGTAAATCTGAGAATTATGCTTGGTTGGACATATTTATAATAATTAGAAATCATGTCTGTATGGTTGGAACTAAACGTGAAATAGATGGTAGCGCAAAATGTCTTGGTTTGAATACTAGATATGACCATGTTGATATCTTGATATGTTTCAAGTGTTAAACTGTGATATGTTGGAAATCATGTTTATAATTGTCTTAGAAATCATGTTCATAGGCTGATTTTATGAGATAGATGAATAAAATGAAGTATGTATGTATGTAACAATTTAGAAGTCTTGATAAAGCAAAAATATGATCATGATGGTGAATTGACAATCTTATACTTGCTCATTGATTGATAAGTTGTTAACTTTTTAAATGAATTATAAAACATGTTTTGCGGCTGATATTGAATGGTTATGTGGATAAGAAGCAATAACCGATTCTTATATAAAAATCATGCAATGTATTATCTTATGATGTTAACACGTGGAAGATGTCATGATATTAGGGGTTGTGTTTATGAAATAGATGTTCAATGTTATGTATGAAGACGTGTAACCATTATTCGTAAGGAATGAATCATTGTTACGTGATATGTGATGATAAAGAGATAAAGTAAATAAGCAAATTAAACTGTGTATGACGGCATTACGTAACGGTACACAATGTGTTATGCATGACGGCAATATGTAACGGTGCATATCACTAAGTTAAATGAAAGTAATGAACAAAAAATGAATTCTCGGGGGTTCTTGGCATCAGTTTCCATGATCACGGGGAAAAATAGTGAGTACAAGTCAATGAATTCTGGATAGTCCCTAGCAACAGTTCCCCTGCTCATGAACAAGAATCACGAGTACATGCAGGCCGGTCAGTTTCCCATTGATGGGCTATAATAATGGACAATCTGTTTTTTTTTTTTTTTTTTTTTTTTTTTTTGCATTGTTAATCAAACAACCAATGGCTTACCGACTCCTCCTCATGTCCACATAAAGAACATGTAGCAAGTTCACACCCGCTAATCGCAATTTTTTGTTAAATGGGAGACAATTTGTTTCCACCCGTCAAAGAAAATGAGAAACCAGGGGTCTCAATTAAGTAAATAAAGAGCATGCTCTCAGGATGCAACCCGGGATCATAACTGTATAAGGCTCCATTAATGGATGGGCAAGCATCTAGGAACGTGCCTCGGGGTAGGTATGAGCGTGTCGAGTCCACATCGCTGCCGAGCTACAACCGCATCCGGAATTGATCTATTTACCCGTCGTTTCATTCGGTGACTTCATGGTCACCAAACAAGCCCCAAGAAGCATAAAACATTTGTGATAAGATCCATGGAGAAATTTTTAGATAGAAAGCACTAGCTCCTGGTGCGACTTCATAAAAAAACAAAAGATAAGATTGAATAGAATGAAATGCATGTGGTGGCCATTATAGCGCTTCATTCCGATCCTATATTGAATTATAATATCTCTTAAAAACCAAAGTTGTTTGGAAAAGTGGTAGTTGATATATGTCGCCACAACATACTTCACATACCCTGTTAAGTGTGAGCTTATAGGAAAGGCTCTAGGCCAGCATGACATACATAAAAGTCATAAAAAGACCAACAAGAAGTTCACATATAAATGATGTGACGTTCCGTTTTCGGATACCGAGTTCTTATCCGAAAAAAACTTTTGGCACGTATTACATTAAATAAATCTAATACTACATCCATTAAATACTGAGTCCACTTTTTGTGGTGCACACAGATTAAAAAAATAATCAATGTGTTGTATTTTAAGTAGTGATAGACATATACTCCCCTATCAAATAATAAATACTCTTTTGGAATATGAAATAAATATATAAACACTAAATGTTATGATAGGGATATGTTTGGAAAAAATACATTAAATGATATATTGGTTATCTAAATGGACATTTTTTATGGGATAATTTATTTTATGGGACGGAGGTAGTATTATATGCAAGTCTTACGTTATCATATCAAATACAAAGCGGTGCGGAAACGAAAATAGACACGGGATGCGACCCAAGGACCCAAATGAGTAACAAAGTTGCACATACTAAAGAAGGAAAACTATCTTTCAACATAACTTTACAGGGGAAACTCATCTTACAAAATCATATCAGCCCCAAAAAAGATACAACATGTCCTAATGTATTTAAAGATTACAAACCCACCAAAGCTTACTCAACATAATCAAAATCCGCATTAACCTGTAAATCTTCTCGGAAAGGGAAACATACAAACATGCAAATGAGATAAGCGCATTGAGTTCTTAGCAAGAGGTAGAAGCTATTGAACATTTAGTTTTATCATGCTAGAAAAGTAAAGACATTTTTATTAAAGGTTATCTTTATGAACTTCACACAAACTCTAAGGATCACTCCATGCCCGTAACATATTGTGAGCTTTCTAGTTTGTTTTTAGATTAGCTTATCTTTGTTACATCAATTATTCAAGGGCACTACACTTAGTCATGCACTAAGAACACTAGGTTGCAACCTACTAGAGATCTGCACTAGTGGCCACGAGCTAGTCCCGATAGTGTGTGTGTTTGGCGGAGTCCCTCCACTTTTACTGACCGTCTCTATGATCGGCGAAATTATATATCCACAATTCCTGACCACGCCACACATCACGATATTGTCTTGTGCCTTACCATGAATTACATTGATGTTTAGTCTTTTATCTAGGCAAGTATGTATGTTATTAATCATTAACTAGCCACCTAATTGATTTCAAGAAAAGCTCACTAAACAACTCTACTCCCTCATCTTAGACATCTAGACTTTGGAAAATAATATCACATACACAGACACTGATTAATACTAATTTATCAAAGCACAAGGTCAAGCCTAAGCTTCCAACTCTTCAAAGAATCCATTCATTGCAGGAACTAAACGCATTAGAAGCTTATTCATGGTTTTGCTATGTTCATCTAACTTGTTTAAATCATTATAGGAAGGTTAGGAACCAATCCCAACTTACTACGCTCGGAAATATGCAAAAACGGGCAAAGCAACATTTCTGGGACATTGGCTTGTGCCCATAAATTCATTGGCCCGGGCCTATAAAATACGAGAGCTCCCTGAATCTCTGTTTTCATAGGTCACCATGATAGGCACGTGCCCATCAAGGCAGTAAGCCTGTATGCGCGATTTTTCGATTCTGAGCGATTTCCGGCCTTTTCCAACCAAATTTCCAGGCTTTTACAACCCAAATTAGCATAATACTATAATCTGATCATGCTATAACATCTCATATATCAAAAGAAAGCATAAACAAGTAATTTTACAACAATTAACATCAAGATTACCTAACATAAACATCATATAACATCAATTATTTAATATAAAAACCCTCTTACATGATTTCCCGGCAAAGTCTTCAAGAAAACATCAAAACTCCTGATCATTCAAGGAAAAACCTATATGATCATCATCTAAACATTCTAAACTATGAATTTATCAACTTTAGACACCAGAACAAGATCAAAACTAGGAGATTCAAGATTTAGGGAATTTTTCATATCTTTCTGAAACTTCAAAACCATGGTATCAAAACGTTGCTCTTATCACGAGAATTCCAAATCTCTACTCGGATCTGAAATCTTCCTTGAGATACCTTGAAGATTCCTTTGACCAGGGACGAAACCAGAAATTGGTGGTTGAATGGGCTTATGGACTATATTTATATGGTCGGGTGGACTGGATTAAGCTAGCTGTGTTGGACTGATTTATATAAGGTTTTTAATGTACCATAAATAAAAATTAAGGACCAATTCCGTCCCTGCCTTTGATAGAGTTTTTTGGTTGGTTTTTTTTCTTTCTCAGAGGTAGAAAGTTCGAACTGCTCTTTTGTTTTTCTAACAACTTTCAACAACAAAAAAGGAAGTTTTATTTCCTTGCAAATAACTCCCAAAGAGTTATTATATTATATATATTTTTATATAAACTTAAAATAGTACTCTACATAAGATGTATTTTGTAGTACTAAAAATACTTAAAAGATTCCTGTTTAAAACGTCTTAGAAATAGAGTTTATATAGTAGTAGAACAATACCCACTAATGGTTATTATCTCATGAATTATTAATCACTAATTGAAATTAAAGCCACTAACCCATGTTTTTTTGCCCCTAAAAATATGACCATTAATAAACAATTTCTTTAATAGGAAGACATGACGAGACTTTTACGAATAACTCTAAAGTTAAGAGTAGAGCTTTGGCTATCAAGTTGCAACTTAAAAAATCACAGATACGACACGATACCCTATATATTATAATGGCAATATATGCGTTGGGTAAACCTAATGAATATCGAATTCGTATAAGCGACAAGAATCAACTTTTTATTCAAAGGTTCACGTGCTTTACTGAGGAAATTCCAGTCTGGTCTCTCCTTTTTCCTTTAACGTTTCTTCCGGGAGTTTTCCGCATCCTTTTAATCTTTATTCCACAATGGAGTGGTTGGCACATTACATAATATATCGGCTATGATTAATGATGTTAATTATCACATGCATAATCAAAAGTGGCATCTTCACTCCATGTTTGTAAAGTAATATGAGAATTATTAACATTTTGAAGAACTTTTCTTTCACCACATGCAGTCGCATGTCGTGTCGATAAAGTGTTCAACAATAGACACGACATCTAGATTAAAATGTTTGGTGTATGGTAGGTTGTGTTGTATTGAGCCTTAAGCCCTTATAAGTAGTAGGGGAAATATATTAAGGGGTCAAATTATGAGCTATAGCCCTTAACGGTAAATAATTAAGAAGAGAAGAAGAATAAATATATCTAAGATGCGACATCAAATCCTTTATGATAATATATAAGGAGAAAAGAGTACAAATGTAACTAGGGGGAGACACCAAATTTTTGTGATTCAACCAAATTGATCGACCTGCATCTATAAACATAATGGACAATATCACTATCGTGAAATAAAATTTATTCTCACCCGTCAAATAAGAATTAATAGCTCAAATATTTGGACACTAAGAAAATAACATCGTCTTTAATAAAAAAAACGAGCTGCAGCTGCAGGTGATCTTTATTTTGGGATTTAAAAACGATTAGTTTTGCTTGGATTAATGGCAAAACAAAAATGCTCGGGCTTGGGATAGATGGAGTGATGGACCTCTATTTTTATTTTTACTTTTGAAAGAAATGATTCTCTAATTTTCAATCCGCTATATCTTTGTTTGAAATGGTTTTTATTGAGAGTGGTTTGTGGTTTTTGAACTTTGTTTAGCACCTCGCTAGATTGTTAATAATTTTATTTTTTTGTTGCCGTTAAAAATGTTGGATTAAATTGTGTATAAGTTTAAATTATTTATCAATCTAACACTCATTTACCTTGTCAATCTCTTCCCGAGTATAGTGTTTGAAATTGAACGGTATAGGCTAACCCATGAATTGAAGTTGCTTGATATTCACGTTAGAAAAAAATATCGGCGAATTAATTTTTACACAACAAAATTTTTCATAAAATTGCCGTTGAACTCTCACCCTTACATTGTATTTCTTCCCTAGTTACTTCATTTGAACCGTAGACTCACATGGATGAATCTGAACTACACAGTTTTAAATTAAATTCAAATTGTGTGGTCATGATTCATCCACGTGTATCTACGGTGTAAATAAAGTAGCTAGGAAAGAATTTCTTGTTTCATTATGTAATATCTGGTTTTAAAAAATATAGGTTTACTCTCTTAATTCTACATCATTTTTATTTTTTACACCCTTCACATGCTTAGATTTGAGAAAGTAACTCTATCGTTACCCAAAAAATATATACTATTATTCCACCTCTTTGTGAGCCTAGGACAATGGAACCATCGCTATATATATATAGGTTAATTAATTATAGAAATAAGGAAAGACCATATATAAAACAGTGTATATTCGATCGATCTAAATGGTTAAAAGCTGGCTGCTTACCAGATGGACAGAAGCTTCCATCCATGTCCTTTTGTTTGGTGAATCGATCGTTGGGTGATCTCGATGCAGTCATCGATCCTTTGTTTATCTGTAATTGCATTGAATTGAAGGGGAAATTAAACTAGTGGCTCATAAAGACCAGAGAGAAGAAATTTCCTGCAAAATCGGGCACGATCGGATAGAAAATTAAGAGAAAAATATACAAGAGTGATATTGGTTCGGCTCATCGATCTTCATCAAACTGCAGAAGAATGTGGTGAGCGGCGTGAGCCGTAACCAATACCACGCCATGTCTACTTCTCTGTTGTTGTATTTTTTTGCTATTCTCTCTTTAAAATTCTGACTCCCATCACTCCTTTATAAAGCCACATACTCGGCTACTTTTGGTATTAATTAATATTTAAATAAACAGATACTCCGTATAACCTTTTTCTTTGGTGTATTGACCGTGTCTCAAGAAAAAGTTGAGGACGTGCAGCAGTGATTTTAGAATTATATCATGTGGAAAGATAAGATTAATTTAAATCACACCTACACACCTCTGCCTAAAAAATGGTTTAAGCTCTAACCATAAGGGTCTTCACCTCCCTCCCCCTGTCCCACAAGATTAGTGGAGGTATTAATCAGGTAACCTAGTATTTGAGAGCAGGGATCGACGGACCCAGCCTTGTAAGGGTGGGCTGCATGGCCCCCACTCAAATTTCCGAACGAAGTTATTAATATACCTCTCTTATAATAATAAAACTTCTAACCAGTTGAACTAAATGAATAGTTGTTGTTAGAAGTTTAGTTAGAAGTTTTGTTATTTATTCTAAGATCGTAGGTTCGAGACTTGCTTGTTGAATCTTTTTTCCACTTTTTTTTTTTTTTTTTTAATTTGGTCCCCACTGGAAAAATAAGTCGATCATGTGTTTTCTATTATAGGAAACAAGTGAAAGAAGTCGCTCCTTACGGGATTCGAACATTCGCACTCCAGCTCCAACTGCCCTTTTAAGACACACAAACAATTTATCACTAGGTCATGTTCTTCGGACAACACACCTCTACATTAGATATAATGTTTGTAAGTCAACCAATGAAAAGCTTGAATCTCTAATGAGAGGATTAGTGATTAACATTTCTTATCCAAGCCATGATGTCACTAGTTTAAAATACTAGCTAGGTAGGTACCCCTTAATTAGATAGAATCATCATCAACACATGTAGTTTAGATATAGTGTATCTTTATCTATGACACATACTAAGAGATAATGCTTAATTATCATTATCATTAATTGCATTCGCTCTTGATTTAATATATGCTCAAATACAACCAATGCGACAATTGGATCATTTGTTCTTAAAATATAAAAATTAACATTTCCCGGACTCTTCACGTTGTTGTTGTTTTTTTTTTTTTTTTTTTTGTTTCATCATCATATGGTAAAAAAAAAGGTCTTGTGAAATGGTTGTGTGGAAGGGATTCAACACACTCTGTTGTGGTTGAATCAAGCGAAGAAGATGAAAGATGAACTAGGGTTACGAAAAAGTGGGTGCTCGATGAGCCCGAGTGGGCCTTTGTTCAGGTTATGTTGAGGATGATGATACATCAAAACTCTACATGGGTGCTATGAGCCCGAAGTGTATTCAATTACGCCTATGTTCCCACATCCGTTAATTCCCCCAGGATGATATACGATGTCACACGTGTAAGGGTATTTATGGCGGATCAGGACAAAGATTCCTGGCGGCTAGGGTTTAGGGATTTGTGCCTATAAATACGGTTGTTGTCTCGTTATCTGTGTGTGTTGAAATCGTAAAATTCGGTGCATAATAAAATATCTCTTTTCTTACAAAGCCGTGGTTTTTTACCTCTCCCACCGCGAGAGGTTTTCCACGTTAAATCCGTGTTCTTCTTGTTTCGTTATCTCCTTTGATTGTTTATGTTTGATTGCTTCGTTTCTGTTTCTTGCATCGAAGTTATCTCCATCCGTTTTATAACAAGTGGTATCGAGAGAAAGGTTACGGAGAAAAACAATGTACGATCAACTTCATCTTCACCAAGACCTTGACAAGGTGCTAGGATCTGTGATAAAGTTGTGATCTTTAGCAAGAAAAGATGTCGGCGGTAAACGTAAAAATCGATAAATTTACGGAAGGAACGAGTTTTGGTCTGTGGCAAATTAAGATGAGTGCCTTGTTGAAACGGCGGGGTTTGTGGAATCCTTTATCGACAAACCAAATACAAGTGCGAGCGAGATTATGCCGATCTGGAAGAGAAAGCACATTCAACCATCATGTTGTGCTTATCACAAGAGGTTGATGAGGAAGACACCGCGGCCAAGTTGTGGAAAAAGCTTGAAAGCCCGTATATGACCAAGTCACCGACCAACAAGTTGTTGTTGAAACGAGAGGTTGTTCGGTTTGAAGATGCATGAAGGGAGTCCACCGGGAACATCTGGACCCGGTTCACCGAACACAATATTGCTTGATTTAAGGAATATTGATGTTAAAATTGAAGATGAAGATGCGCACAATCTGTTGGTGTCACTTTACCGGCATCATATGAAAACTTTGTGCGGTCTTTCATAGTTGGAAAGGATACGGTAGCTTTGGAGGATGTAAGGTACGCCTTACATGCCGGGGAGGCTTAGACACGAGGCTTTGCTGATACAGGCGGACGGTCGAGTTTCTGGGCTGTAGCCGGCGGCAATAGTGGAAAAGGATATGGACGAGGAAGAAGAAAAAGAAGTCGGTGTCCAAAGGTCCTAAGTCTACGATGTACGTAATTACTTGTAAGGAGCAAGGACATTGGAAGTCCAATTGTCCAAGGAAGAAGAAACGACGAAGGAAGGCAATTCGCACGGCGGCTTTGGCTGCGAGAGCAATCGATGAGGATCCGGTTCTAGTTGCGGGGGATTCTACACACCACAATGATGTGTGGATACTTGATTCGGAGCATCCTACCATATTTGTCCAAACGAGAGAGTGGTTCTCTACTTATGAGCGAGATAGATGGTGGTCAAATCTATATGGCCAACACAAGAAGGTCCGTAAAGTTGTGGGAATTGGCTCGGTAAAGTTAAGGACGAGAGGATGGTAAATTTTGTACAATCGAAGGATGTAAGACATGTTCCACGATGACCAAGAATTTGGTATCTCTCGCCCACTTGGACGACGAGGGTTCAATTTCAAGGGTGAAGGTGGACGGTGAATGTCTTCAAAGATTCGGTTGTAGTCCTCAAAGGTATCAAGAGGGGAACCTTGTATATATTACAAGGATCTACGTATCCGCACCGTCTTCTTGTTGCATCCTCGGCGGTTCACCGGTCTCGGCAGACTCACTCGGTGTGCACGCGAGACTTGGTCACATGGGTGAAAGGGGTATGCGAGTTCTTTCTTGAGGCGGGTTTTCTTGGGGGATATAAGGTCAAGAATGCGGACTTTTGTGAACATTGTGTGTTTGGGAAGTTGCATAGAAGTAAATTCTCGAGCGGGGTTGCACAATACAAAGGCAACACTTGATTATATCCATTCGGGGCTATGGGGTCCATCAAGAGTTGAGTCATTGGGTGGTCACGGATATTTTGTGTCATTCATAGATGACTATTCAAGGATGACTTGGGTGGTGATGATGAAGAACAAAAGTGATGCATTCGGTAATTTCAAAGCGGTGGAAGGCCACTAGTGGAGAATCAGTTAGGCAAGAAAATCAAGAAGCTTCGTACGGATAATGTGTGTTCACGATCGTGTCTAAAGTTCCCTATGCTAGTGCGGTTGGCGGTCCCTGTATGCCATCATTATTCGAGTACACGAGAGGTACGAGTGATGTTGGTCTCATTTATGGAGGTGATGCGAATCGGTAGAAAATCAATGACTGGGTATGTGTTTACATTGGGAAATGGGGGCTTATAATGCGCCTTTGATGTTGATATAACTTGTGTTGTTCTTCACTTCACAAAGTTTAGAGAATAAACTTGTCACCAAAAACTAGATCTTAAAACAGATTAAGTTCAGTTTTAAACTTGTGTGGAGTTAAGGTAACTGAGTTGAGTATAAATCAAACTGATTCATGCCCAAACTGAGTTAACCGGCAACGGATAAAATAATGTCTTTTGATTGTTCAGTTATTATTTTGTAAAGATGAATGCAGTTCTAACTCACTTTCTGATGTTTGTTGAGTTTGTGATCTGATGAGATATGAACTAGAATGCAGTAAATAAATGCGTAAAGTAAATAAGTAAGTGAGACAGAGTTTATAAAGCTTTCAGGTGGTGTAATCCTATCAGTCCTCTCTTCTCCTGTGATGTTGGAGGAAATTCACTATGTTTTTGAGGTTTACAGTTAAAAGACACAAAGTAAATTTCAACACTGATTGTCCTTGACTAATCCCTTGCTTCACAATCTTCGAGCCTTATTCTTTAATAGGTGGAATTGCTGTTAAGCCAAGCTTGCTCCACTGGTCCTTGAATGGTTGGATTGCCTATTCACCAGCTCATCAGAAACACAGTCTTCCTGACTGCACCTCAACTATCCTTCACACCTTCTTGGTGTTTCACAGTCTAAAACCTTTGATAAAAATCAAAGTTGAGACTTGAATCAATAACTATGATTCAATTTGTGATATGAGCTTCTTCTACTGGATATATATAATCTGCACGGTAAGCTCTGATTTCTTCAAGTGTAGATCTTGATGTTTCTTTGAATACTTATGAACACTTTGAAGATATCTTTATCTGGATCTAGCAATATAGAATAAAGCAGGAGTTCTTTTTAATTCACTTTCCCTTACTAAAATTTTTCTTGATATCTTTCTCCTTAGAACTCCGCACCTTTTCTTGATGTAGAAGTGGTCTATTTATAGGGGTCATTCCAACATTCATCTTGTTTGAATTTGAATTCTTGTATCCGTTGGTGGTCCTGCTATTCTGTTGATTGTCAGTGTCCTTTCTGACAATTCTTTTATCCAATTATATTGTTTGCTTACTAACGGTCAGATTCTTCTTCAGTTTTGAATATCTTCAGCTTCAAACTGAGCTTCTAGGGTTTTGTCAGTTTTCAGCTAGCATAACTGAATGTTTCAGCTTTTAAGAGCATTAACTGAGTTTTTAATCTTCTTCAAAACTCAGTACATCTAATTTTATATTGACTTAATCAGAGTACACCATAACATTTACGAACAAGATATCATTGTCCTTATGTATCTTAGGTCTTCATACAAGATCCATAAAGTAAGTTCAGGTTATCACAGACTTGCCTGAATTCTAACTTTACAGTCTCGGCTTTAAGTCTTCGTAAACTGAGTTTGAACCATCATTTCTTCATTCTTCAACAACTGAGTCTGTGTCCCTCAGCCTTCTAAACTGAGTTTGTTCCCTCAGCCTTCAGCTTATAGATAAGCCAACTGAGTTTGTGTCCCTCAGCGAACTTACCTTCTTCAGTTTTTGTTTGTGTACTCAGTTCCTTCAACAATGTCAGTTTCTTCATCTCTGTGTAAACTTAGCAGGTCAGTTCCTCATCCTTCACTTGTTCATCAATCCAGTTTCTCGGTTTCTCAGTTCTGAACCTTAAACTATTATAGTGCTTGTCTGATTTACCTATACAAATATCAGACTCTATTAAATCCTATACATTTATATCTAGACATCTTTTTGCTTTGCACTATAACAGTTAGTTATGACACTTCATCAATGGGGTTTAAATTAACAACTGAATAAGTGATAAATCATCATCAAAACATAAATTTTGTTTCCAACATGTGTCATTTATCTTGATTGTACCAATGTATGTCACATTAATAATACTACCACTTGGAAGGCTTACTGTAACTCCATGCACCTTGTTTTCCTGTTCAAACATCTCAACAGAACAAGCAATATGATCTGTTGCTCCTGAATCAAGGATCTAGGAACTCATACCTTTACATTGTGTTTCCTTGGTGTTCTGCCTAAAGTTTGTTGTCATTACACCAGTCTGGTTGACTGAATGATCCTCATCCTGCTTCTCATCAAGACTCATCTGATCCAAGAACCTACTCAGCTTCTGAAGTTGCAGGCATGTGAGTCCCAATCATGTCTCATAAGGTTTATCATGTTCAACCCTTGGAACTTCCCCAATTCCCTTGGGATCAGCATCTCTTTCTGTGAAGTTGACTCTCTTCTTGGGCTTCCAATCTGGAGGGTACCCATTCTTTTTGTAACAAGTGTCTATGGTATGCCCATTAAAGCCACAAAATGAGCATTGGACCTTCTTGTATGTTCCTCCTCTCTGGTTTCCTTCCCACCTGCCTTGTTTTTTATATGTGTTGTAGTTTGTATTGGACCTCTTGGAAAAGATAGCAGGTTGAGTATTCAGAGGATGGCTAACTGAATACTCCGACTATCTCTCGTGTTGGATGCTCATGGCAAAGGCATCAACAATGGTAGGAAGGGGTTTCATCAACAGAATCTGAGATTTAACTTGAGCAAATGCCTCATTTAACCCTTTCACAAAGCGTATGACATACTCACACTCGATATAGCCGACAAAGATCGGAATCACCCTGCAAGTACACCTAACTGCACAAGAGCAACTAGGTATAGGCCTTAGGATCTGAAATTCATCCCAAATAGTCTTCAACCTAGCAAAATACTCAGTAATGGACTGATTCCCTTGCTTAACCTGATTTATTTCTTCCAATAAGTCTGATAGTCGAAATGCATCCATATTTGAATACCTCTAATGTAGATCTTCCCAAATTTCTCTCGCTGAGTTCGTCCACATCACACTTCTCGATATAGCTGGAGTAACAGACTTCGTAATCCACGCTATCATTGTTGTATCACATTGATCCCAACGAGTAGCCAATCTCTCATCCTCAATCGGATTTAGAATCGAACCATCAACAAACCCTACATTGTTCTTCATTATCAACGACATCCTCATGGCTCTGCTCCAGGAGTGGAAATTTCTGCCATCTAGAGGTGGATCTACCAAAACGATGGTTGGATTCTCGCTTGGATGCAAGTAATAAGGACTCGAAGTGTCGTTGTTTTTTTTTGTTCGGTGCCTCGATTTAGATCGGAAATGGCGAATGACCAACATACACGAATTCTGCGGAGTGGAAATTTCTGCCATCTAGAGGTGGATCTACCAAAACGATGGTTGGATTCTCGCTTGGATGCAAGTAATAAGGACTCGAAGTGTCGATTTCTGCTGGAATTCGTGTATGTTGGTCATTCGCCATTTCCGATCTAAATCGAGGCACCGAACAAAAAAAAACAACGAATGAAGGTGAAAGATTGAGGCCTAGGATTCTCAAACCCGCTCTGATACGTGGAAGGGATTCAACACACTCTGATGTGGGTGAAACAAACAAAAAAGATGAAAGATGAAAGATAAACTAGAGTTACGAAAAAGGCAACAACTAATTAAAGGGGATTTTTTTATTTCTATCATGTAAAATTGTTTTTCTCTATCTATTACAAAACGACACCACATCCCTATTTATACTATTCCACAAATACATCCCCAAATGCTGAAATACAAAATACGTAAATAATAAATAAGTATAGTAAACTCAACAGGTTGTGTTTATATCTTTGTGCAGAAACACAAACACCGGTAGGGAAACGGCCGATCGAGACCAATCCATACATACAATTAGGTATAATTTTAAATAAAGAAAGGATATAAGAAAGGACAATATTATTTTATTTATATTGCTATATGTAAAAGCAGCCATTAATTTATGACTCTCATCATCAGAGTCCACTACACTCTTTTCTTCATAGTTTTTTTTTATTTTTTAATTTTTAATATTATATTTTATAGTTTATACACACCAGCATTTTTGGAGGGTAATATATATTCAAATACGTGAAGTGGTACCAAGTCATATTTCAAGGTCAAAAACTGCAATACATGATTCTGCACTTGTCTTTTTGCATACCACCGTTTACCACAATTTTAACGTTTTCTTCAACAATAATTCGTGAAGCAAAGTCTTTTCTTTTTTTCTTTTTTTTGAGAAGAGAATAGAACAAAGTCATTTTAATGTTGGTATTTTATTTTATTTTATTATATATATATATATATATATATATATATATATATATATATATATATATATATTTATTTTTTTTTTTTCCTAGAAAGTGAAGCATTAAAAATGAAATTTATGGCCGCTTGATGGACAGGAAGACTGTTCATGGACAGTTTTATTTTTATTTATTTTTTCCGTAAAGTATCGCCTCGTAATTATATGAGATTAATCTTTCGAGACACTAAAGATGAGGATTGTTTTATTTTTAAAAGTATTACTCGCAGTTTAAATGCAAGTATATTCGATAGCATTAATAAACTACTACCTTCGTCCAATAAAAAGTGTCAACTTTTTTAAAATGAATTGTCCCGTAAAATGTGTTCATTTAGAAAACCAATACATTATTTAATGCAATTTTTACAAACATACTCATATCTTTACTTCATTTCATATTTCAAAAGAGCATTTATTATATGTTAGGGGTATATATGTACATCGCTCCTTAAAATACAACATATTAATTGTTTTCTTAATCTGTGTACACTACAAAAAATGAACACTTTTTATGAGACGGGGTACTCCCTACGTTCCAATTTATCTGAGGCAGTTGCCAAAATAATTTGTTCCATTTACATTTCCAATACAACATTAATGATATTTTTTCTTGTTTTACCCTTATTTATTGCAATAGGATAGATTAAAAATAAAGCCACATTAATTATATCCAAGAACTTTTTAGTCATTTCATTTTAAAGTCAATGCATTAACCCACTTTTTTTAATATGTGTGATTTTGACAACTGCATCAGATAATTCGGAACGGAGGGAGTAGTACTTTAAGTTTAATAGCAAGTCTTTCGGGATTTTTCCAGGTTTACCATCGCTTCGATAATATATCACCCAGGCAAAAAAAAACAATTTTGGTTCGCGATTTTCTCCCGTTTTTTTCACCTTTGTGCGGATCTTAGGGGTTCCTCCTTCCCAATTAGGGTTTAGTTTGGTTCCAAAAACACCTAAAACACGAAAATAGTATTTCTTTAAGTTTAATAGCAAGTCTTTCTTCCTATGCATGAAATTAATGACTATGTTCATTCATTAAATGTCTTGCAATACTATAATCAATTTTGTCAATCATAATTTTGTCCGAGGGTTCCCCGTTATTTTAAGATTTCCTTGTTTTCTAAGGAAACAAATACTCCATTCGTTTTTTTTTAACTGTCACATTTGGAGAAAAAAAATAACTGTTATTTTTTAGATGAACTTGATCACTTTTTAGCTTAAGATTAGTCATTTTTTGGATGAACATGATCAATTATTTTTTCTCCAAATGTGACAGTTAAAAAACGGATGGATTACAACTCACTTCCTTAAAAAAGAAAAAAAAATACAACTCACACTCATTTTTATCTTGAGTAGGACGATCGACTCAGGACCTCCCGCTCCTACACAACTTTTTGAAATCTATATGCTACATTGTTATTTTTAGATTCTATGTGGTTTTTTTTTTCTTGTGGGGCTTATTTATGTTTGTAATACCCCAATGATTCATATAATGATAGAAAAGTAAAATTGAGATTTAGTTTAAAAATGTCTTTAAAGTCGCAAGACACTAAATCTATCTGGATACTACAAGAAAGTTGTAAAAATAGACATTGACAAGGACGGAGGCAGTCAATGGCTTGGGGGGCTAAGCCCACCCCATTTTTTTATTACTACCCTATGAACCAAGCCCAAAACCTTCAGCCCACCAGAATAAAAAATCCCACCTGATTTAGACCCATTTTTTTTTCTAATTCCTTTTCTAATCTGCAACTCCCGAAAAAAGAAAAAAACAATTCCTTATATTCATAATAAAAGTTCTATATTTTTTTTTTTTTGAGTGGAAATAAAAGTTCTATATAATCTTTAATAAATTCTTTTTTCAATTCTCAGAAGACTCGTAGGATGCAATTGAAGTGAATTGGTGTATTTAGCTATATTGGCACTTTTTAAATAAAAAAAAAAAAACAAGTTGTTAAAGATGAATTGGGTACCGTAAGCACGTGTCTAGCGAGTCATTCAAGTTATATTTTGTTGTTTTTGGTTTACTATTTGTATAAAATGAATGAGCCTTGGGTGATTCTGTTTTAAGGCTCTGAGTGGTTTTTTTTTTTTTTTTTTTTTTTTTTTTCGAATTCTATACTTCATTTTTTCGCTTCATAAAATAGCATTACAAAAAAATTTACTCCGGCCAACCAAGAAAGAAATTCGTGGCTCCGGACATTGACTAGTGTGTTCACCAAATAGTAAATTTAGTGTGGTGTCTTTAAAAACACTATATTTAAAATATTTATCCATTTTATCATTTTTACCATGAGGTTGGAAATTAAATATCATTAATGGGAGTTAATTTCACAAAAGAATACCCCTCCCATTCATCCCACCATTCACACGCCAATTGGAAATCTGGGATATATTGAGAGAAAAGAACAGGTGTAATAGAATCTTCACATATAAAAGGAGATAAACGGACTCACGGCAACGCGGGGATTCTTTTGATATAAGTTTGCCCTAATCCGTAAGCAGGGCCGGCCCTCGTTTTTATTGCTTAAGACCAAGTCCTCCGAATTGAGTCTTTTTAGATGTTGTAGATTGTGGTAGTAATCGTAAGTGGTCTCTTGGTTGTAGGAATCCGTCGGAAAGTTGAAGAATTGGCTGTTCTTTTGCCTTTGGATCAAGTTCTGTAAAAACATAAGGTAATGGGTGTCATTTTAATCGGTTTTGGGTTTATTATGTTATATGGAATTGTATGTGTGAATTTTACAGGTTTTGGTACCCTTGAGGTATGTTTAGGAATTGAGTGTGAACACGTACATAAAAACGAAAAAGATTGACAGGTTGATGAAGATAGCTTAGATAAAGCGTGTGGTTGTATGAGCAATGGACCAATGAAAGAAGAATTTGGCCATTTTATTTTATTATTATATTTCTTTTCAAGTTAAGTGTATACATATAAACGTTTGAGAGTTCCTTAGACTGTTTTCTTTGAACAACCCACTTTTCTTTATGTTTCATTTGGGATTCGATTAGTTGTACATAAACAAACATTATGCCTTGTTGTCCATTGGTGTTTTGGTTTCTTTTAAGATTGAAACTATTGCTATCTTAATTTGTGTTGTTTGATATTTTCGAGTCATTTCTTTGGTATTCCGTGACGTAAGACTTACATATATATATATATATATATATATATATATATATATATATATATATATATATATATTCTTTTAAAAAAATATATACATGCCGGACGTTCGGTATCCAAAAATGCCAGGGCGTCACAATGTTACATTAAAATAACAAATCGATCGCCATGACTTACAAAATCTTTGCTAACATTTGTATTCAAACATTCATATAAAGAAAAGGAAAGTGATGCTGACACCGACCTTATCCTCCAAATTTTGTACACAATAACATTGGGACCACAAACTTGGTTAAAATAAAAAGGAGAAAACAAATACATTAAACCTGGGCCACTTTTTTGCATCTTTTGGAGGATGGTTTGTACACTTATTCTGTGTATTTATCATTTTCCATAAAGAATCCTATTATAGGGAGGTTTACAAATCTGGTATAGGGTTGATCGCAAGCTACGTGTTTATACCTTCTTGTTGGAATCTGTCTAAACCTCATATTTTCTTCTTACTGCACTTACTTTCATTGTTTGAATGTTGTGTATGATCAGGGCCGTCCTTGGGCCTAGGCCCACTAGGCCTGGGCCTTGGGCCCACCCCAAATACCATAATTTAAGGGCCCCCGTAAAAATGGTCCAGTAGAATATATGGTTTGTGTATTTTTAAAGATTGCATGTGTTGTATTGTTCAGTTTATGTTAGATGTGAGCAGTCGGCCCAATCTCACGGTCCTTTCACGCACACAATTTTAAATTTGTGAGTTCAATGTTGTTTTACTTATGGTAATGTAAAAAAGACCCGTAAATTTATCATTAATTTAAAAAAACTATAATTCTACAACCACACAAACAGAGGCTTCCACCTTCTTCTTTCATTCCTCCTCCAATATATATATATATATAAACCATTAAAAAAGAATTTTCTTCTTCCAAATTTCCTCTAAAAAGAATCCCCATGATGAAGGTGCATATAGATGTTGGTTATATAATCATCCAAATTGACTACAGTCAAAAGTTGCGAATTTTCAATTTTGCTTAATTGCTTCTGTGCGCTTCTGCTATTGGTGATTTGTTGTCATGGTTTTTATTTTTATTTTTATTTTTTAAATTTCGTGTATGAATTGCATTTATTTTACACATTGATTTACTAATATAATGGGCCTAAAAAATAATTTTGGCCTAGGGCCCCGATTTCCACCGGGACGGCCCTGTGTATGATTGTTTGTTACAAGCATCTGCAATTCATTCAACAAGCATTGCTCATCTGAGCTACTTATTTGAACTGAGCTGAGTCAAACGTGACGTGATGTAAGTCATTCTCAGACTTGTAGTGAGTTTAGAAAGACCTAACAAGTGTTCTATTATAACCTAATCTGCATTTAAACCACTTGATCTTCCAACCTCATATTTGGAGGATTAAAACAACCGGGTGTGTTTAGTCAAAAACCATTCACCCTTCTGGTTTATTGTTTGGATCTTATTGATCCTATCATACTATTCCTTTAAAAAAAAAAAATTAGCTGCGTACTGATTAGTGGATGATGTAGGTCGAGAGATGTACTTCAATGATTCAGTGTATTAAGACCGTCTTTAAACATTTTTTTATGAATTAGGTTGTAAATCGAGGAATGTAATTCAATTATTCGGTGTATTGGGACTGTTCTTAAATCTTTTTGATTAAATGGGTAGGTCTATACAAGATTGGAACATTTATATTATAGCTAGATTAGAAGTCACTACAAACATTGGGGATTTTTAACCACCGAGCTATCTATGCCACTGAAATTTTTAACAAATTAACTTCAACAATTGACATGAGTTGAAGGGTAAATGGTGAAGTTATCAACGGCAAATGAGAAGCAAAGGATAATTAATTTCATGTTTTACTAGCCAGCAGAGAGTCAATGGTTGATTTTCTGAAAAGCAGATACACTTGATTTTCATGTTAAACACCCACTCACACTGCCCCTCCCCCTCCCCCTCCCCTACCCCTAAAAAAAATAACAATAATAAATAAAAAGACAAACACACACACAAAAGGGTCAAATAATGATGATGCATGGAGAAATATTCAACGATTTACCACCAAACAAACACGCATAGAAACCAGGAAAAATGATAGAGGCTTCTTAACAGAAAAAATGCACTCATTTCCATTCACACTCTAGCCTCTAGCCCATTGGCATTAGTCAAATGAACATGTGGGAAGTGGGAACATACCTAAAAATACTGATAATAAATTAAAATTGTCAAAATCTAAATCTAAATCTAAGTCTAAATCAATGGGAATTGACCAACAATTATCTGTGTTGAAATATATCTACTCAATTTTGTGAAAGTACATAATCCAAGTTACTTAAATTTTAAAAATAATTTTGGAAAAATGTGTGTGTTCGAATATAGCTAGTTGAAATATAGCCGTTGAAGTAAAATTTGAATTTGAAAAGTTACCTTTGACAAAATTATTTATAGTTAAAAAATGAATATTTTAATGTTGTAAGGATAGAGATAGGGATCTTGATGTAGAGTATTGTGAATTTAGTTGCTGTAAAGTAGGGATATGTATTTTTTAATAGTATATGTGAGGATAGGGATAGGGATTCTCATGGGAATACCCTTATAACTCATTTTAAAATACATTCTCCATGCAATATGTATATGTTTATATAAATTCCAATACACATTTTAACTCTAAATACAGCTACGTAAAATTAAGAAAATTAGGTTTGAATCTGTAACAAAAATGTAATGAAACTGATCTAATAATATGTTGCCACGGCTAAATGGTTGGATGATAAATTAATGATAAAAATGAAATATATATATATATATATATATATATATATATATATATATATATAAAAATGTCTATTGATACTGTTAAAAAAGACTTATATATAATATATAAAACAAAGAATGACACAAAACTGACATATAGGTATAAAATTTGGCTAAATAGAGCTACAAACAGGGAGTGGAACTACCATCCTTTTTTTTTTTCTTTCTACTTGTGAAGCTTTCATTGTTGCTACACAAGTAAAGATATGATGATCATTTAATCAATTGAATGTATGTGTAGTTACACCATAACATAAAAAACAGATTATGATAATAATCATAATTTTGCTTCCACAAAGTCTCGTGAAAAAACTTCATCCCGAACACAGCTTCCCCCTGCTGTATCAAGTATCGTTTAATGGCTCCACCTCGGTATCTTTTTCATCCATTCCTGTCCACACTTCCGGCTCTGCAAAACCACAGCAGTAGGCCATATTGTAAAACAAGGTGAATCTGTATATTATACATCTACCCCGCACAGAGCGGGATTTGAACTTGGAGGCCTCAGATTGGTTCTTTAGCATTTTACCAATTAGGACATGTCTCATCAACATGGTGCTTTTGCATTTTACCAGAAAGCAGATTGAACTAAAATAATCATATAATCTTACTTACTTCGCTTATCTGCAATAGCTGAAAGACGCCTTTGCAAGATCGAGGCTATGAACAGGAAGATGGAGCACATACCGAACATTACAGTGATTGGGAAAGCATCAACCTTTATATAGCAGAAGTGAAAAAAATCAGACATATAGTATACAGAACAACGTAATGCAACACACATGATTAAGTAAAAAGGATAACGTAAAAGGGACATACATTATACAGTACAATGCAGACGAAGATGTTGAGAGGGATACGGAAGAAATTCATGATGGTGCTTCTTGCCTCCTCAGGAATGTACTGAGATCTCATCTTCATAATGGACGGCCAGAAAATCCCTACACATGATTCAAAAGTGCAGAAACCAAGAAGTTGGAGACAGCCCGAGAACGATATGCCTCCACCCTTCGCATTCGAAGGCGTTACCAAGAACTGCATAGGTGAAGAAATCAGACAAAAATGTCAAAATCTAAAGATGAAGAGCCCAAAAAAAAGTAAAAGAAAAACATCCAAGTGAGGAGCAACATACACTTGTTAAGATTGGTAGTAAAAGAGCAGCCGAGGAAACGACAAAAACGATCTGCATGTAGCTTTCAACTTTTGGGGAGTTACGTGCCATTAGGCGAGATGCGAATGAGCTTCCAAGCATTGAAGCAAGCATGAAAGTAGCAAATATAAAACCATGGGGGATGTTTTCATCATTTGGGCTGAGTGCAGGAGTCCAAAGAAACACAAATGTGTACATGGAACCTTCAAACAGTGACTGTATTGCACCCAGTAAAGCTATCTTTTCATCTGAATCATACATAAACGCAATAAAATAAGATCCACGAAGAGAATACAACGATTGGGAAGAGGAATGGGAACTATCCAGACACAGATGACAAAACATAGATATCAAAATGATTTAGGGATAATGAAACTTTTGCTCCTTGTCTCAAAACTAGCACATAAGTTTAATAATGGCACTTCCACCCCAACCTCTATACATTTTAGTTACACTCTCAGACACTTTACCAGAAGCACTTACTTGACTAAGGTCTGATGATCAACTATTACAGTATGTGCCATGTGTCACCATGCTATTGGTTGAGAAATAACTAAAATAAAAAAAGATTATGACACTTTCAATCCCCCTATCTTGTTTATTGTCTCTGTAATAGTCCTTTATCATTTTCATAATCATACTTTTCACACCTAACTAACATTTTTGTCACACTTTTAGGACACTTAATATATTAGATGATTGGGGTCAGACGTTAATCGACAGGTCGGATCCATCAAGTGTCCTAAAATGTAACAAAAATGTATAGTTAGGGATGAAAACTTTCTCTATTATGAAAGATGGAGGCTTGTTTTGATAAAATGAGAAAAAAAAATATGGAACAAAAGTGTAATGATGTAAATGATTCATAGGTGGAATCTGTGAGTTCTCTTGTCAAATCACATAACATAACATCATAACAAGAGACTGACGAGAGTAAATTTCATAAAACAATGGGCAGTGATATACACCTGAAGCTATTGCTACAGCAGCACCCTTGAACTGAGTGAGCAAGTCTTTGTTCTCTGAAGGGTCTCCATAATTTTCACTCCAAGATGACAATATAATAGCCATTCCAATTGCAAGAAAGCACGAAGCAGCATCAAAAGGCGACACAGGGCCAAGATTTACAGTATCAACCAGAAAGTTACCGAACAGTCCAGAAAGGATGGCAACAAGGCCATTGCCAAGAAATATTGCCTTAGAAAAAGTTAATGAGAGCCATTGCCCATCAAAACCTCTCTGTAATTATCAAGTGCAAAAGTATATGATTAGTGAAGGTCGGAGAAGATTTAGCCCAAACAGAAAAACTCCGCGTAAAAGTATAACCAGGATTAGAAGTATTAGGAGAGACTTTGCATTTTATCACTTCATCAGAGAGAACAGTGAAACACTACAGACCTTAAAATGTTCAGCAACTAGCCATGATTCAAACGCGGAAAAGAGTAGAGAAGTAGCAATGCCGCCCAAAATACGTCCCACCATCAAAACTTTGTATTGTGGGGAATGCTTAGTGATACAACTCAGAATGTAGGTAATGCAATAAGTGACACATGCCCTCTTTCTCCCCCTGAAATATCCAAAAGTCGAATAAGAAAGTGTAGATAATAAAAAAAATTGCAGTAGCATAAGTATAACATGGGTTTCGATCTCACTGTTTATCAGCTAGAGATCCAACAATTGTTCCAAACAACATGGAAGATCCAAATCCAGCAATGAATAGCTGTCCAATGTCCTTCTTCCCATAGCCGTAAGTCGTATAAAGGTAGTAAACGTACGGACCCTGCAACCAGTCACCAGCTGTCCCCAATATTTGCAAACAAATCCCAAAGATCTTGCTAAAGTCAGAGTTTAGCATAGCAGAATGACTGACAAAGCATTAAAGCACACCGAAACTCACCCGAAGAACCTAGAATACTAGTGAGTTCCAACCCAAAAAGCTAAAACACATTATAGGAATGTTTACACATAGTACATTGTATACCAGCAATCTCATAAAAGCAAACCCATTTGCCCCCTTTTCTTGTTCAAAACATCAATTTCTTTGATCATACTCTACAAATAGATTGTATTTGACCATAATAATTAGCGACAGTGACAATCAAATAGCAAAGACATCATGAAACCTCATTAATCATTAGCTCATATGAGTTATTACAGAGCTGCGATCTAATCCAAAATATGTCTAAATCCCTCCCTATTTTTCTTTGTCAATGCCATGAATTAGACACACTCAGATTCAAATACGTAATTCACTAATCCACTACTGATCTCATATCCAACTAACAAAGGGAGCCCACCAGACCCCAATCATAGTATTCTAAATCCAAAATGCATTCCACCACCAATCCACAAATTTCGGAAAAAGAAACCTATCAGATCGGACGTGCAGGAAAATGAATAAATGTAGCAGCAGTAGCTAATGAAAAGCCAGATCTGAGAGATAACATACCCATCATGAGAGAGTAGACAAGCAAGTAATTGTTCTTGAAGGAATTAAAAGTCTGAGAAGTTGTGATCCGATCTTTAGTGGACTTGCTCAGCTCCAAAGCTGCCACCACCGCCGCTAAACCACCGAACACCAAATAATAGAATAACTCCATCTTTGAATCTCACTCGCGCAACACACACACGCACTATCACAATCTTCTTCTTCTTCAGCAGAGAGTGAGTGAGGTGAAAAAATATATATGCATCTATGATCTACCTATATAGGAGCACAACGTAGCCTATGAAGACGAGGATCTTGCGCAGAGATGGTTGCCAATCATCTGTCGGAGGATGCTACATCTGATTATAGCCGTCGGATTATCTAGAGGTACACGTTGCAGGATTTTATTGGTCTTTTAGTGTCGGTCATGTGCTATGCGGGTCTACCTGCGGGTCTACCACAGTACCACTACGAAAACATCAAATCACATCCTAAAATGTGCCGACCTGAAAATACTGATTTGGAAAACTCAATTACACCCTCAAATTATAGAAAACTCCCAATTAGATCCAATGATTCCCTTAAAAAAAAAAATCTCAATTACACCCTCAAATTATAGAAAAATCCCAATTAAATACAATGATTTCCTCAAAAATTAAAAAAATGCGTCTGCCGGGAGTCGAACCCGGGTCTATTGCTTGGAAGGCAATTATCCTAACCGTTGGACTACAAACGCTGGATGTGTTAATTGTATTAGAGTATAGTTCTAACTCTGTACAGTTAAAACATATTTTACTCTCATGTTTTTGGTTTAAATGTTCAATTTTTATGTAAGCTTAAAAAAAAAACAAAAAAGAGGGTGATGTAAAAATGTATAAATACTATGGGTGAAATATTTAAAATTTAAATAATATTAATTTAATCATCCGTGTCGGACACGGTGTCGGAGCGTGTCGGAGTGTGTCGTGTCGTGTTTTTTCGGTGCATCATAGATTTTTATGTAAGCTTGAAAAAAAAACAAAAAAGAGGATGTAAAAATGTATAAATACTATTTTAAATTCGAACTATTTTATACGGTTTTCAATTTTCGAAACCAAACTAGAATTGTTTTAAGACGTAAACAATTTTTTCGGTCCGGTTTGATTCGTTTTTCTGTATTTTACGGTTTTCTTTAACAATTAAAATTATTGATAGGAAATCAGAAATTGTCTAGTAACAACAAATAATAATATATGTAATACATTAGTACTATTATGTCAGTAACCAATGAGATGATTTAACAAAAAATTAGTAATTTTAGTTTTTGTCAAGAAGTTTGTACTAACCTTGACCGCCCTCTAATTTTTAGTACAGATTCGGGGGGTCTTTTCGCTTTTGGATCTGGGATATGTTTAAGTAACATCTACATATGCGAATTTAAAAGATCCAAAAACCAATCATTCTTCAACATCATCCAACACAACAAACTTGTCACCTACCATTGAATTCCCAAGTTTGGGACAAACAAGATAAAAAAATAGTCACATCTTACTCATTTCAATTCATGAATGAATCATCAATTTCAAAAAATACTAATAATGAACTAAAACGTTATATTATTGAATAACATATATAAATCCCAAAATCAATTAGACAAAATAATATTTTGAGTAAGGTCAAGGGAGAAGTAGGGATGCATTGTTTCATAAGTAAGCGAGAGATAAATTGAATGTAGCTAACTTTCACACATTTCAAACGAAAAAAACATGTGATATAGTTTTGGATTCATATAGTTAGAACATATTCGTCAATTTATTTTCTCCAAAACACCAGCTCTCGTTTTGATTATCTCAACAATATTATTATCCTACATAATCATATCTCTATATTATAGAAAGGAAGGGTTTTCACCCATCCCTTCCACGTGGCCGCCCGATGCTTAGAATTCATTAGAAAAAATGCTTTTCTTTTGCTTCTCTTCTTTGGAAAAAAAATGCTTTCCTTCAGTTATTAATGTTTGGCCCAGCAGCCCGTTACTCTTCAATATTTCTTGCCCCGGCCTTTTTAGAAATTAAAAAAAAAAAAAATTTATTTTGTTCTCTCTGTCCTACTCGAATTTCAAGAACCCAATCACTCTAATTTCTTAGATGAATCCGGAATCGAAGAGTTCGACCATCTTCAGCAACCTCCTTATGCCGTATCAGAACCCGACCTGATCGATTCACTTCCATCTGAGCCTCAACAACCTCCTCCAGATCCCATAAAAGAACTTGTATTAGAAAACTCCTTTTCAGATCTTAATCCCAAAAAAGCGCTTTCGATCTGATGATGAATCAGTTAAATTTCAGTCGGGAAATGTTGCTCCTCCGCCTGTGGTGGAAAAAAGGAGTAGAGTGGTGGATGTGGACGTAGTGGAGGAAGAGACGATGGAGAAATTTTTGTCAAGCTATGCGACGGAAATAGAAGGGGATAAATTCCTCTTATAACAACAATCCCCGCTTCATTTCAACCCAAAAACTTCAACAACAAAAAAAATCCACAAACCCTTTCCCATTTAGCTGATTTCCATCATAAAATGGTAAAGAAAAAATATTACATGAATTTCTTTATGTTTATGTCGATTGAGGGGGTGATTCGGTGCTACTACAAAGTACAAAGGCGGCAAACAAATTTCCACTTCTTGTGATGTTGAGACGCTGGATCTTATGGAGGAACATGTTGCACCAGAAATGAGTTACAATAAACTCAAAGATAGAATGTAGAATCCAGCAGCTTCCGGAAGGCTTGTGGAAGCTTGGGAGGCTTTCAATTCGATGAGGTTAGTACCTGGAAAGCCGTTAGTGTTTGATTATAATGGGATGATATATTTATTACTGCATGTCTGGACAAGTTAATTTACATAAGCTAGATATGCTGTTTGATCATATGAAAAGATTTGGTCCATATCCGAATGAATGTAGTCATATAACCCTCTTGAATGAATTGATCTTGTGTGGCTTGGTGGAAAATGGTATCTTTCTTGCAGAGGAAATGTGTGTTGTTGGGTTAATGCCATCATTTAGTTGTATGTCTAAATTGTTCAAGAAAATGATTAACTTGGGATGTTTAATGGATGCCATGGCTGTGTTAGAGTTCATGTTGAGGTTGAATTATCGTCCGTCTGAACCGTCACTGGATTTGTTGATTGTCGGTCTAAGCAAAGCTGGGATGATACAAAAGCTTATTTTGTTCTCTCTGTCCTACTCGAGGATGCCTATTCTGATAATGCATTCTTGAAGTACAGAAAATTTGAGGATGCCTTGGATTTACATGAGAAAATGGATGAATCCGGAATTCAACTTGATCTTATTGCATACACTCCTTAACAAGTTCAAACTACAAAGACATGGTCCAACTTTTATTTATTTTTCTCTTTTTCTTCCATCACAATCTTCACGTGAAGATGTTGATGGTAATCTGATAACAATGCTTGCATGATTATCAGATCAAACAACTTTGTTTACTCATGGTTTCTGTATGTAAATAATGATCTTATGAAGTCTTCTTAAGTACTCAATTTGCTGTCTGAACTGACAGTTACATGCTCTTTGCATTTTGTCATCCTTGTTTTATAGGTATGCCCATTTCGTTTATGATTTCTAACCCTTCATAGTTAGAGTGCAGTGATTGACCAACTGCCGTATAAAGGTTAAATACCAAGGTTATGACGTCTCTGGTACTACAAAAAAGCATTCACCTAGATGATAAAACTTCAGCTTTGTTTTGATTGTAGTTCTCCGTCCACACTATCAAAAATATACTACATACGACTATATATAAATTAGGTATCTAGCGGGGGTCTCGCGGTGCGAGGCCTAACCCATCTAGTACTATCTTAGAAGAAGGAAGGGTTTTACCGCTTCCCTCCACGTGGCTGCCCGGATGCTTGGAATTTCATTAGGAAAAAATGCTTTTGCTTTGCTACTCTTTTGAAAAAATGAATTGATACCATTATTAATTGTTTGGCCCAGTTGTTTGCAGCCCATTAATTGAGTATTTGTTGACCAAGCCTGTTTAGAAATTAAAAAAAAAACAATTCCCCGCGAAATTCGTTTAACATTATTCTGATGCAACCGGCTAATAGGTCTTCTTCCACGAACCGCATAAATATTTTCTCCTTCTTTCTAGCACAAAACATCCCCGAAAATCAAGAAAAATTATCCGGGTAAGATATTTCGGAAATCGGATGAACTCGATGAGTTTCAACGTGACAACCGATTTCGGTTCGGCGACGAAACGGGCTTGGCAAATTCGACCCTTAAACGATTTAGAAGCCTTGCATACCGTTTGTTCGGATACATAACTTATGTTCATCATACATGGGCTTGTACGTGTTTAAAAACTAACATCTTAGATGTTTTCAGGTGAAAATTAAAGTGGGTATCAGCATATCTAGCTTTCGAACTGCCCCTATGGTTAGAGATCATTTTTTCATTGTTTTTATAGATACTTCTCACTATAATATTTTTGAAATATTTTTCAAAACAATTTTGAACGATTTGAGGTAATTGATGATTGTGGTTACAGGTTTTGATGACATTTACATTTACAGCTACGATTGAGCCTTTTGATCCAGCGGTACAGATTCAGGAGTGGACACCTTCTTTGGTCTCTGCACTTATCCCGGTCAAGAGTTGCGGCGTCGCATGGATTTCAAAGTTATCCTTCTCAAGGTTGTAGTTCCTCTTTAATGTCAAAAATCATTTGTCGGCTTGTTTTAGAGCTTTCTTTTACTGGTTCTTTGACATGGAATGCAACCACATTAATCAATGATGATTTTGGGGTGATTTTAGACCAGCAATCTTCTCGGGTTGCCTACGTATCACGTAATTGTCGGGAATCGAAAGTCGCGCATAGTTACGGAAGTGTATATTTATAGGGAGTTCATTACCCTAACCCTAAACCATGTCGGTTTGGGTAAAATACGATATTAGCCCTTTGGGCTTTTACTTAAAAGATATGAGCCTTTACTGCCACTTACGCAAGTAACCTCATGGATAATGGGCTGCGTGTCTAAAGTGGACTTTCCGCACCCCGAGCTTTCCGACTGCGGTATCGATGGGCCCATCGTCTCGGTTCTCTGATCATGTGGTTGTCGATGTCTCAATTCGTAACTCGACCCTTGGGCTAAATTCTCGTTTCGGGATTGTGACGCGCGTTTGGATATTCGGTATCGAATACAATCACATGTGGAAAAACACCTCATTCAAAAGTTCAAAACCTAATAGACTCTTTAGTTCTACTTTCTCTGGTTGCTATGCTAATTTATGATGCGCAGGTTTATCCGAAGGATATGAATGCGTTTGGACTGTTAGATTGGACTGGAAACGACGTATTAAACAGGAGGTTAGCTCAGTAACTCCTATGGACTTTCTTCACCTTAGATTATCGAATTTAGCAAAACAGTCATCAATTCAGCAATAGGCACATGCTGTATATCTTCTATTAAGTTTTCGCTGCTCACCAGCGGTGTAATACAGGCTTAGGTTACTAGCAGAATTAAAGGGGTTCCGATTAGATGATATGGGGTTGTTTCCAGCTACTCAGTCACGTGGCAGACGGGTATGGTCAATGGCTTCATAATATATAAGCTGAAATACTATGGTTGGTTCGCAGCCCTGAGTACCGTTTGTTTGGCTATCACATATCTGAGCCTTAATTACAAAGAACATAACTTATGCCATTCCTACATGGCCTTCTAGGTGTTTGAAAGCTAACATCTTTGGTGTTTTCAGGTGAAATTTTAAAGTGGATGTTTTGTTGAACCTTTTCTATTTTTGTAGACTGATAGGCATCACAACGATGACATGATATCTCTAATATATTTAGTAACGGCTGAAATTAATGTAGTCATATAAACTAACTAGGATGTCTACTATGTTTTATAAAAGTATTCAGCTTCGTTGATTCATACATATGCTTTTATCACATATGCAATGCATCTGGTTTTGTCACATAATTTTTTGATTGCCAGTTTTATTTCATACATATATTATGATAATACTATGCCTCTTTCGAGTGAGTCACTTTTCTAATAATAGAAACCAGTCAAACCGCTATATGTTAGTCTGTAGTTAAATCATGCTATACATTGTTCTTAATATTCTTCATACCTGTCATCTACAAGTATTCAGTACAGTGGTCAGTTGGATATAGTCATTTGCTCTAAGTAAGCTTTCATTTGTCTTTCTTAGATTTGTATAGTTTTATAGACGAAAGATGCCACTACTGTGTGTAAGATTTGTATAGTTATAAGCATGGAGTATATTTAAGATGCATGGGAGTTAACATGCATGTTCCAGTTTGTGTTTAATGACGAACAAGTTTTAGATAAAACCTTAATTACTAGTAGTCCATTGGTATTATGACAATTATTTTATGGTGGTTAAAAAGCGACACACTAGAATCTTAAGGAACAAATTAAGAGGCTTTCAATTAGTTAGATATCCACCGGTGGATGCAATTTGTGTAACTTATCTATTCATCACATGCTTACCGATTTGATTACTGACTTAAGGCCATTACTTCGATTAAGAATTGTTATGTCTTCTTATGGATTGTCCACTACACATGTTCACATGTACATTTTTTACTTTATTTTTTGGACAGATACGAATACACACACACATATTTTTTTTTCCATAGTGTGCCAACAAGGTATTGACTCAGTAAACCAACAAGATATTGATTCGGTAATAATTATTGTGGCATCTAATACGAAGGTTCCGGAATACGACCCCAGACAGATAGATCTATAATGAAGATTAAAATCAAGCATTATATGTGACCTCAATTTCATCAATCAAAAGTTAAAATCGAATTATTGAACTGCACTGAACCTCTCAATTTCTCAAGGGTTGAAACCAAAACAAATCATCAATCAAACACCCCTTCCCACTCTCCCTCCACCACCCAACCCCCTTGCCCAACTTAAAAATAATAATACACGCTACTGGACATTCTGTCCACATCAAACAATTCTGCTATATCTTGAACTACTACTTCTTCTTCTTCTTCTTTTTTTTTTTTTTTTTTTTTTTTTGGTTTAGAAAAACTCTTGAATGTAATTGATTTGTACTAATAACACACCAGATAAATAACATTTGCACCAAAACTGTGCGGTCTACGTAGAATGTTCATGTAACGTCCATTTCCGCATATCGAGTCATTATCCGGTAACGGAACGTTCGACACGTGATATTTCAAGTCAACTCTAAATCTCGTGTCATATGAGAGTAAAAAGATTAGCGCGTAGAAAACAAGCAGAAGACTCGGGAAAATAGATCCTCACCTCAAGGTCTTCCAATAACAACCATCAACCAGAATACAATTGTTGTCAAACTACATCATAAATAACTCAAAGAAATATTATTATCCATTACAACTCACTTGATTGGAAAAGAAGGAACAACTACAAAAGAAACTAAAACATAGCTCGTAGTCAAATCAGCATGTACATGCAATATTTTTATTCCAAATAAAGGAGTGAGCACTAGCTAGATGCCCAATAAGGAGAAAATGGAGATTCATGGTTGTTATTGTTAGTAATACAATCCGCAACGGAAGCGATTTAAGGATCTAGATCTATAAATTACACGTAATAAAATAACTAGATCTACTCTACAAGGGGGTTGTAGAACATACCTCTTGGATCTCAAAATCCAAGTAAAAGAACCGCAATAGGAAGAACGTAAGAAAGTATGAAGAGCACCACGATCTTCCGCACGTGTGATCCAAGCAACTCTCGGTGGAAGAAAATCCTCGTCTCGAATCCTTCCGATATGCTACCCGGAAAACCTTGGAGGTTTTCCCTTGCTCCCCTTGGCCGAAAATTTTCTTCTCCTCTCTAAGAGGTGAAGTCGAAAATTGTGTTCGTGTATTAGGCTTGGGAGAACTCTCTTTATATAGGAGAGTAATCCTCGCCTCCAAGGATTTTATTCGCAAATAAATAAATCCAATAAATAAAAGATAATCTCATAATATTCTAGAACAAATCTAGAATGATATTTATCTTTATTTCTTACCATAAATATTTATCCAATAAATATTTTGTGCACATATTTTATTAATTTTCAAGAAAACTAATTTCTTGTTTCCTAAAACATGTGTAGGCCGAAAATCCTCTTATTGACCTAGTCAATTATGAATTCGGCCATAACACTAATATTGGCCAATCTTATGAAAATTGCCTTTTTTCACATATTTAATTATTTAGCCCAACTAATTTAATAGTTCACTAAACAATTAATTCACATATCGTTTTAATTAAATTCTAATAAGAACTAAATTAATATTATTAGGATTCGACGTCCGAGAATAGCTATGCTTATATTGGAGCACGTCGGGGACCATGGACTAATAATCGGCGGCTCCGATAAATCAAATAAATAATTATCTTACGAACGAATAATTATATTCGATAAATCAATCACGGGAATATGCCACCATAATCCCGTGATCGCACTCCTCCGATTATGAGATTATATTTATCTCTTCACGAGAATAATAATAAGTGTCCATTGATATAATCATTACATATGGATTAATCCTCATAGATCGTTCATTCTAAATCGGGAAGTTACCATTAACCCTTTTTAAAACCTCTTATTCTTATTTACCATTAACCCCTAGTGATCAATTAATTCATACAACTCACTTGGTAGCTAATCGTTGTAATATGAACTCGTACGATCGATCGGTTTAGGATTAACAAATAAGGTAATCGCTTGTCATCTACTTCCATAAATGGAAGGAATGGATTCCGTATCGTGATAACACGACTACTCACTCAATCCAAGTACAATGCCAAGATGGGGTAATTCGGATCACGGACTCGGTGTAATCCTTAACCGTCAAGTCAAACCTCATACCGATTCAAGCGGTTGACGTGATCACCTCGGGATTAAGATATATCCATAAATATGATCATCGATTGATTCGATAAGACTTCTCAATTACGGTATTGTATCGTGAACTCTAATCAAATCGGTCCACCCCATATGATATATATCTATCATATATAAATGCCCCACTAGGTTCTCTTAACCGAAAGTCCGGATAAGACAATCACACCTATTGTGTTCGGGGCGCATTAATAGCACGTTAAAGGAGAGACCCGATACTCTCGATTAACTTCACTACGGGCTAATTGTATTTTAAGTACATCTTCACTAACTCAATCCTCCCGTGTATATCCCATACACTGAGTTAAGTGATTACATAAACGATATACTTTAGGGTTTTCTGTAGTGTAAATACTATTGTCACATCGGTGAATATGAGAATAATAATTATGAATAATAATATCATTTCATTTATTAAATAAAACAATTACAAAATTGTCTTTCGGGCATCACACCTAACAATCTTCCACTTGCACGAAAGCATGTGATTAATTATTTTAGAGCACACCCTATTATTTAAAATACAACAAACTACATCTCCCACTTGCTCTAAAGCAATGGAGACCCATCCCGTATTCTAGTACCCATTAAGTATATCATAACCATTGTAGATGACAAAGTACACTCCGAGTGTGCCGTCGTAGGATAGGTCAGTGACTCGGGGAGTACCTACATCTAAATATCATGGGTCTTAATGATTAGTCAGGTTGTCGGCTCGAGACGATCCGTAGAATCGAAACGCTACCGGTCCATCTAATTATGTGGTACTTTCCCAATATGCTTTTGACCTCTAGTGATTTCGAAAATCCTTATAAGATACCCCTTCATTGTGTGCACAATGATGTGGTATCGGCTTCCATATCTAGAATCACTCCCAGATATGAAAAGGAAATCCTTAAGCTATATTGCCTCTCTAGCTACTACAAAAGCCGCTAATCACCCAACTAGTTAAAGTCGAGTTGGCGTTGCTGGATTCCTCCAGGCAATAGCTTCAACACAAGAGTAAACACTGAGCCTGAGATCGACTTAACGATCATCCTCAATTTGACTTAAAATCAAAATCAGTGTATCACACATATCCAAGTTCACACGTGAATATGTCCGCATATTATTCCTCGTTCTCTCAAAATACTAAAGGACATACTAAACTTGCTTTGTTAACCGCCGAATCTAAGATTCGATCAAATTTGACGTTCAATAACCTGACCATCTCTTACTAGAAAGAGAATCTATCCCATTTCTCTTGATCCGAAGATTTAGAGAGTCATTCCTGAGGCATAGGGTAGAACTTCCTCGTTGAATGTTGCATACACAGATGCATCATCTTAACCAATAAGATGGATGGGAAACCAATGAGTGATTCTAATGAATTTGACCGAGTCAAACTCTTTAGATTGTTGTCCAAATCTCTGTTGCAGAGAATTGTGGCATTGTCAGATTCTGACTTCATATAACACACCCATGTTGATTTCAACTGGTGCAGTGTTATCTTTCTCAAACACTAATATATGTATATATTCACTACTGTACTAAAATTGATATCCAGTCTACAAAAGACTTATCAATATTCTGGTCAAATCCACATATTGTAGAAATATATGACTTCCAGTGACCGAGAGGTTTTCTTTTTATCCACAAAGGACATAAGCCTTGACAGTCATCCTGTCATAAGTTCATAAGGCAATACCCTTCTGTTTCGAATGAATCCAGACTCCGTTTGTTTGGCAAGAAAGTATCAGGGAATCACCCCTATTTTCTGCTTTTGAACGAAATCATGCAATACTAAGTGGTAAGAGAGTCCAAGGTCTGATTAACTCTCTACTTTTTAGGGAATTACCCCTAGACCACTCAAGCTTTGCTCTGAAAGATAAACTTTCTTATTCATTCTACTCTTTTCCGTGTAGATCCAATTACTCCTCTCGGGCCTGAGACGCTCAGGTGGTTCTACAAGAGTATGAACAGAACTGAAGTATCGAACTCCATTCACAGGGTTATGGCTATTAAACCAACTTCTATTATCAGAATCCTATACTGCTCACAAAAGAGCCATGGGTCATCAAACGATCCTCAGACTACAAAGTCTGCAGAACCCGTAATGGGTAATGGATAAACCATACTCCCAATACTTACTGGGTGGATCGAAATTCGGATCTAGTTTAGTAGTATTTAGTGTTATCACCAACAACCGATGTTGGATGTGGTCTGATTTTAATCACTTAGTAACTACCTTGAGTAAACGTACTTCAAGGTTCAAGGTTTTGCTGTTCATGGACTCTATCAGAAAGGATGCAACAGTATAACTGTCCCTTCCCAATTTCAAGAATCCTATATCTAACATTTATACACAATTGGTTAAAAAGATATATCACGAATGGTCATTGACCGAATGTATGCACGAAATTCCCAGTCTTACCTTCAAGCACCGTGTGCTAAATGCTTATATTTACGGAAGTGGGGTGAACCGAATCCACACCTTATCCATAAATTCCAAAGCATATTCTAGGTAAACTTCTCGGTCTTACATTTCAATGTAGACCGTTATTTCACTTCCAATATCTTTATTGAGTTAAGCAGTGTATTGTAGCACATCTAAAAACTATGTAAGGCAATTTAACGGTTTCTCACTTAGTGAGAACATGTCACAATAAGGCAGGCTGAGCATCAGTATCGAGGACTATGAATGGCCTATTCCGAGTATAGAATACTCTGTCTCTGTTGAAAACAGTGAAACCTCAAAATATTTTGGATAAACTTACCGGAGTGTTTGAATAGTTATCAGACAAGAAGTCACTACTCGGAAGCTCCTACTAGCTTGTGTCTTTCATCAGACCCCGAAGGTCGTCATGAACAAGCTATGTTACTTCTTTATAACCATCATCCTTTCCCGATTGAAAGGAAACTTAGTCATTGAACCTTTGAGACAATACAACCAGATTGGGAGAAAGGAATCACCCTGAGCCGCCTTCGGTCTTGTCTTTTAGGGACTATGCACTAACTATGGAATATGAAGAAGCGTTTATCTAAATATAGAAACCAATTGCTTTTAATAGTTCTTAAGATGTGTTTTATATACATATTTCAGCAGTTGTAAGTGGTTTTGACTTTATCAAACAAAAGTCCGAGTCTTGGATTCGTACTACAAATGGTATATTCATTTTCTATACGACAAACAAATTATCGACCAGACGGCGGTCCCCTTGGCCTCACTGTAGGGCCGGCCTTGGCGATGTATCCCATCATCCTACCTAAAACCACTCAAATAGTCTGACTATGCTGGAAATCGTCTGATGATAAATTCGGGTCTGTTTTACCTAGTGACAATTTGAATCAAGACTAAAACCTAGAAAATATGTGAGACGGGGGCGGTCGTGTGGTGATTTAGACCGAGCTTGAGATGTTTAATCTCATTTGCCTACGTATCCTGTAATATTCAGGAATCAAGTCTTTTCGTAGTTCTTGGAATCGTTTATATAGATGGGATTTTGCCATACGCGTGTCTGTGTCGTGTCCACTGTGGACTCTATTTCGTATTCCCTAAGGATTGGATTTGTCCGTGTTCATCCCCTTGATTTTAGGAGATAATCCCGGTGTTTGAATAACAAGATCAAAGCTTTTATGCCTCATGACTCTTTCCATGTTTATCTTGTAGATTATGCACGTGGGCTATTTCACCTAAGAGATACTCAGGTCGACCTGCGTCGAGTCCCTTAAGCTGTTGAGGCCCGATCTGCGTTGACCTAGCTCCGTTGCGCCATGACCGACCTGCGGTGGATTGAGAAGCGGATCAGGCCGATCTCCCACCTCGGGTTTAGATCTGCCCTTAGCTCAACATAGGGCTCCTGGCCCTTAATGTTACGGTTTCATTTAACGTCTGGTCTATGTGGGATGACACGTGGTGAGGTGCAGTCCGACCTCCGTCATTTGGTAATTTACATAGATATCTGAAAACCAGTTTGTAAAAAAAAACGAGTCAATTATACGTAGGAAATATGTGGGTTCTGTGTGGGTATTTAATTTTTTTTTACAGCATGGTTGTTTTTTGCAGCTACCAAAAACACACGAAATTACATGGTGTGCTACGTAATTCCCTATCGAAATTCCGCCGAAACCTAGTTTTTAAATGATACTATACGTAGCATACTACACAAACTTGCATATTTTCTCAAGAGGTGGTGATACATACACACACATAGTGTGTAATGAAAAATGACTACAATAGTACACTTTAATCAATTGATAAAATATGTATAGTGATTGTTCCATATACACTATTTATAGTAGATTTACGAGGGAATTGAAAATATATACCTTTAGGGAAAAATAATTTTTTTTTATACCCCTATTTTTATTTCTTACGAGCATAACCCTCATTTGGACGGGCAATTTGGCATTAGGACGAGATATAATTGTCATGAGGCCGGGTTATTTTTCATTGAGGTTGGCTAAAATAACACGTCCTGAGCAAATTTTCTCACTCGGCCGAGCTAAAAATTCCCGTCCTGCGTATATTTATTTATTTTTTGCAATTGTAATTAACAAAATTGGACAAGGATTGGCCAAACCACACTGCCCCTTTTTAATTTTATTAAAAGGAAAAAGAAATGAACCCTAATTGTCTAGCCCCGCCAAAACGGAGGAAGAAAGACATCAATCTTAAACCAAATGTCCATACAGCCGTCATTATGTTCCCAGCCACCATAAAAAAAAATTCTCTTAAATTTTTTTTATTTAGCACACCGTAAGAAAAAACAGAAAAAACCCTAATTACTATGCTGTTATGCAACCCACTGGCCAACATGCCGCCATCGACCCTTTATATCAACCCCAAATTCAATTCTTGAATCTGCTTTCATTTTAATGTTTTTTTTTAAAATCAACGTTGGACATACATAAATGTTGATGCCTTAAAAAAGAAACAACTCTACTCTGAATCAATGAACGATTGAGCAGCGGCATCGACCGGAAGGGTACGTAATGGAGCAAAATCCCGATTATACAAAAAAAAATCGGAAAACGTAACGGAGCAAAATCCCGATTAATTAATTCTACCGTATATTAAACGATTCTCGATAATTTAAATCACGCCGGAGGGGGAGGAAAATGACGCCAGCGGTTTGATAGTGTGGAGGAACAATAATTCACCGGAGGAGAAAGGGTTTTGCAGATGATCGACAATGGATTTTTTTTCTTTTCCAATCCGTACGATGTGGCCTGAAGATTTGTAATTGAAACATAATATAATTTTCAGCCTCAGAATAAATAAATAAAACGTCGGACAATTGCCAAAAAAAAAAATAATTCAGGACGGGTTTTTTTTAGCACGGCGAGTGAGAAAATTTATTGATGTCGTGTTATTTTAATCCGGTCTCAATGATAAATAACTCGTCATCATAACAATATATATCGTCCTAAATGCCAAATTACTCGTCCTACTTGAGGGATTATGTTTGTAAGAATTAAAAATAGGAATATACTACAACAAAAAAAAAAAACAAAAAAAAAATTACACAAAAATATATATTTCGAATCTTCGTTAGATTTATCGTTTTCCTTTCTCAAGTTCCCTAAAATGAAATCTCATACACGCAATCTTTTTATCACATCCTAAAGTTGGAAGCGCAGCAAGTTGGGAGTGTGCCTGGCAGACGCAAGTTCTTGGCAGCGGGGCCCGTGCCGTTGGTGATTATTATTATTATTATTATTTTTATTATTTTTTTTTAAGTTTTGTATTTTTATTGTTACAAAAAAGAAAGTTTTGTATTTTTATTTGTTTATTAAGTTTTGTATTAATACATCAAAAATAATTATTTACTCATCCTTTTTATAGCCTTTTGGCTCTGTTAATAATATGGTTCCTTTAAATAAAAAATAAATAATTTATTTACTCATTCCTTTAATTATTATTAATACACATATACATATATAAATTTTAAAGTTAGCGACAACTTATGTTGTGTCATATAATTATTAAACAAAAAAGATAATTATATTGGTTTTTTTTGTTTGCTTGTTTTTAATTTAATATAATACAATTGATGCTCCCAAAATAGAATTCTCTGATAGCGACCACTTATGTTGAGTCATATCCTCCCTTCCCAGGGAAAATATTTTCAGCTACGCTACCTAATTTTGGATCATTATAATTATATTTTTTTTTTGGCTAAATATAATTATAATTATTATGTTGCAAATATCTACTATAATAATCCATATATATGTAACCATTTTTTTCATAATTATCATTCTTGTAATATTATACATGTACATCTTTCGAAAGTCAATGGAATATATCAATTGTTAGCGTGCCCTGCACATTCCCGTCTATTATTGGCAATTGATAGGAATTTTTTTCCTCCCATTCTTCATACTTCGATATTTTTATTCTCTCAACAACAATTTTAAAGGCCTCACAATTGACTTCGATATGGACATTGAAGAAACAGAGGAGCTTAAAAATGAAGAAATGGAAGAAGAAGAAGAAGAAGAAGAAATGGTGGGTATGGATGATATAAAAAGACTACCACCATGGACGAAACAAATCACAGTTCGAGGAGTGGTTGTAAGCTTAGTGATTGGAGTTGTTTATAGTATAATTGTGATGAAACTTAACCTCACTACTGGCCTTGTACCTAACTTAAACGTTTCAGCTGCACTTCTTGCTTTTGTGTTTATTCAAACATGGACTAAGTTGTTGCAAAAAACCAATTTTGTTTCAACCCCTTTTACAAGACAAGAGAATACTATCATCCAAACTTGTGCTGTTGCTTGCTATGGCATTGCTGTTGGAGGTAATTAAGAGAATAGAAGAATATATATATATATATATATATAGTTTTCTTTTTGTTATGAATGATTGATTGATTTTGTGATGAGAATCTGAGTGTGTTTATTAGGTGGATTTGGATCTTACTTGTTGGGATTAAACAAGACAACATATGAGCTAGCTGGAGTTGATGCTGAAGGGAATAATCCAGGGAGTTATAAAGAACCTGGGCTTGATTGGGTGATTGGTTTTCTTTTTGTTGTCAGTTTTGTTGGCCTCTTGGCCTTGGTTCCTCTGAGAAAGGTGTGTTTTTTAGTGTCAATCACACCAAATTTTACTTTCAACCATTTACAAGACGATTATACGGCTTAGAATCGACTTTTTGAATGATGTGTCATTAAATGTCACTAAAGTTATTACATACTTTAAGGTTATTTTCTTTTTCTACAAAACTGGTTTTAGCTGAGTTCTGAATATATGCAAATGATCTTCTTCTTGTTCTGCAGATAATGATTATAGACTACAAGTTGACTTTTCCAAGTGGAACTGCTACAGCCGTTCTCATCAATGGTTTCCATACTCCTCAAGGGGACAAAAATGCCAAGTATGTTCAGATTTAAAGAGTCTTATTTGGATCATAACATAGAATGGATATTATTTATGTAAAAAGACCAAAATTGCTTATAATACTGCCATCTTCTCAGGAAGCAAGTTGACGGTTTCACGAAATTCTTCACAATAAGCTTCTTCTGGGCTTCTTTTCAGTGGTTCTATTCTGGTGGAAGTCAGTGCGGATTCGCAAACTTTCCTATGTTTGGATTGAAAGCTTGGGAACAGTCGTAAGCCACTGTCACTTTATTTAAGTCTCTGGCAGATGAATGAATTCACAATTTTGATGCAAAGATTGCAATTTTTTTATTTTTTGGCAGATTTTATTTTGATTTCAGCATGACTTATATTGGGGCAGGGATGATTTGTTCCCATCTTGTTAACTTATCTTTGCTTTTTGGAGCCATTCTCTCTTGGGGTATAATGTGGCCACTGATAAATGAAAAGAAAGGCATTTGGTTCCCTGAAACTTTACCTGAAAGTAGTATGAAGAGTCTTAACGGTTACAAGGTACTATTCTCGAGAAACTCTTACATAAAGAGCGTATTTTTTTCTATACAAACGACACACATCTAACAGTCCGATGCAATGAATTCTTCATCTGGAACTGTAAAGATGTTATTGTTATTGTCATGTGCAGGTTTTTCTGACTATTGCTCTTATACTGGGAGACGGCTTATATAATTTTCTCAAAACGCTTTATTTCACTGCTTCAAGTGTCTACATTGCTCTGAACAAGAAGAATTTGAGAACAGGTAAGCAACAAAACACATATCAAAATAACATCTTGATTCTAAACAAAATCACTGCCTTTTTATTTGACAGAGGTTTTAAATGGCGAAAATCAGCCACTTGATGGTCTTCAACGGAATGAATTCTTTATGAGAGAAAGCATCCCGTTATGGGTAGCATGTGCAGGGTACATATTATTCTCTGTCGTCTCCATTATCGTCATCCCTCTCATGTTTCCACAGCTTAAGTGGTATTACGTGCTCGTTGCTTACATTCTCGCTCCATCACTAAGCTTCTGCAATGCTTATGGTGCTGGTTTAACCGACATGAATATGGCTTATAACTACGGGAAAGTAGCCCTCTTTGTTCTAGCTGCTTTATCTGGGAAAGAAAATGGAGTTGTAGCAGGACTAATCGGATGTGGTGTAATAAAATCCATCATTTCCATATCCTCGGATTTGATGCATGATTTTAAGACAGGGCACCTGACATTAACATCGCCACGTGCAATGCTTCTTAGCCAAGCCATTGGGACAGCCATTGGCTGTATAGTGGCTCCTCTTACGTTCTTCCTCTTCTATAACGCGTTCGATGTAGGAAACCCAGATGGGGAATACAAAGCTCCTTATGCACTAATATACAGAAACATGGCGATTCTAGGTGTTGAAGGCTTATCTGCTCTACCCCAGCATTGCTTACAACTGTCTTACGGTTTCTTCGCCTTTGCTGCATTGGCAAACCTTTTGAGAGATGTGCTGCCAAAGAAGGTTGGGAAATGGATTCCTCTACCTATGGCTATGGCTGCCCCGTTTCTTGTGGGTGCCTACTTTGCTATTGATATGTGTGTGGGTAGCTTGATCGTGTACGTTTGGCACAAGATCAATCACAAGAATGCCGGTTTAATGGTTCCAGCAGTTGCTTCAGGCATTATATGTGGAGATGGATTGTGGATTCTGCCTTCATCGGTTCTTGCCTTGTTTAAAGTAAACCCACCTGTCTGTATGAGCTTCTTTCCCACAACAACCTTCTGATACTATATACTTGTCATCTCCAGTTTCAGACAAAGAACCATTAGCAGCCACATGCAACATTTTATATGGTGAACACCAATTGAATCTATATGGTGTTCTTCTAGTGCCAGGTAGCAGATGGTGCTCACGTGGAAACGAAGGTCTCAATAGAAGGAATATTGCTGTTTTTTTAACCCTTGACAAGTCAGAACAAACTTTTCAACAGCCCAGAATCAGAAATCAAAACAATAAAGAAGACCTCTGCTGCACATGAACTTCTTGAAACTGGAAGAATCTCATTGTCCATATATAATATAATTACAGGCAGGGAAGTTTATATACCAGATACTCAAGACACCATAGTGTGTCCAGTTACAATGCACCGGCTTTCATCCACTGAAATTTTATAATGACCTCACTTTTGCTGGATAGAAACTTCAAAAAGCATGTCTCAGTCATTCTCTCTTTATATGGCAACACAGTATGCTTGGCACAGACATGATAGACAAGATGTCTGTTATCATGCCAAAAATGTGAAGTTGCATCAGTATGTAAAAGCTTACCTTTGAATGTAATTTAAAATAAAAAAAAACCCAAAAAAATAAATAAAATGTACTTGTACAAGCCACATTCCAGTGTTTTTCTTACCATGTGAAATCACCATGATGCAGTTTCAAAAAAAATTACTTAAACGGATTTAACATACAAGCAGGACTATACAGAGTGCAGCTTATGCAGAAGTCCCACCATATTCAATCTAATGTAAATTCGTTCAAATGAATACAGCAATACAACATAAGAACCCTGAATCATAACATAATCATTGAAAAACCATGGCTTTGAATATTCCATTCAAACCAATATCAGTCAATTCATGAAGTCCACTTTATCTAGTGTGCCAATTTGAATATTGCCTACAGATTAGATGAGAACCCCAACAAACCTGCTTCGAATTTCAGCATGCGTGATTTATACGTCCGGTGAATCGGATAAAGACAGCTTTGTTAAAACTCTTTCATATAAGCAGAAAAGGTTTGAGCTTTTGTAAGAGCAAAGTCAGCAAACACTGTAAGTAAGCATTGAAAACAAAAGAAAATTCCAAAATTTTATATCCCATAGCACAATTTACAAGTTGAAAATGACATATTACAATTAATCATACACATTATTTGAAGCAATGATTCCATGCATCCTTTTCGTTTGAGAATTTGCCACACATACTCAATCAAGAAAACCTGTTTGCTGAAACACAGCATTACGCACGCGACACAGGTCCCTTCCTTTGAGCGTACGTCCAACGCCTTCAAAAACCGAGCGGGTCATATGTGACCTAGCCACAATCACATGAGGGGGCACCATTTCCTCTTCGTCTTCAGCCTCATCCTCCACCTCATCCAGTTGGTATGAACCACCAAATCCTCCACCTTTTTTCCTATTAGGCCAGACAGGCACGTTCACCGGAGCGGATTGATGAAACATACGACCTCCGCTGGAACTCGAGTTCGAATTCTCCGATCGAAACACCGGAGGAATTGTCTTGGCGGCTGAGGCGGCGGAAATGGATGGATTAAGTGCGGATTTCCGAAGAACAAAGGGCATATGTTGTTCAACAGAGAGAGCAGCCGAAAGACCATTCTTGTACGGGTTGAGCTGAGATCGGTGGCGGCGGATTTGGGTATGGGAGGTTGGATAGCCGGTGATATGAGGCGGAGAGTGGGTGTCGGAGTCGGTAGAATAAGAAGAAGAAGATGACCAAACAACATCACTCTCATCTAGCTCAAGAGGAGGGTTGGTGGTGCTAATTGGGTTGGTGGTTTGATGGGGGTGTTGTGGTTCCAAGATGCCCAAGAAACGAACGCCTGAAGAACGAGAGGCCATGGTCGTTGACTGACTAAGGCCTTCAGGTTCTGCCAACGGAGAGAGGGGAGTGGGTGGCCACGAGCCTGATTTATTCCCTCACCTCAATTGTGGACTGTTTGACAACTGTTTTGTTAGAAAAATGATTATGCTATATTATTGAGCAATGATTTATGACGTATAACATTTTTATTTATATGAATCTTATTATAATTTTTTTGTTGTTGAGGAAAAGAGAAGTTATATTGATCAAGATCCGTGAAACACACAGAAAAAACATCGTTTGAAAGTAGAGATCCTAACACGATAGTTACACTAAACGATAGGTCATGCCGAGCTAACAAGTGAGTTGTTTATTTCCTAAAAGCCTTACAACACCAAACCTAAAATTAGGAAATGTCAAAGCTAAAGAAAGGCAATCTATAGCAAGACAACCAAAAACTTTCTATGACGATTGCGACAAGGCGTTCACGCATGCTTGACAATTAATTTCCATCTAGAACTAGGCTAGCCTCAAACGCTAGGCTTCAGACAGTGCATAGAAAATCACTTTCATTTCAAGGAGGTCAAAATCTATTCTCGGATCCAAGTGAACAGAATAAGATGCCGCAATCAAATATTCAGAGTCCTTAAAAATTGATACCAATACCTGAAGAATGAAGAGTAGGGGAAGTGTTAGTATTGCATTTGATCATGCCGATCAACGGCTTGCTCTACTACGATGCTAACGCTAGTTGTGGAGCATGAGCCATAGTAGTCTGCTCAGCATCCATAAATTCTCGAGTATGTACCCACGCGCATGTGACGGTGCGAGAAACAAAAACTGACTTATCCTCCAAAACACTATTATAGCGTGACTTTTATAGATTCCATATAGTCATCGCAAAACCACAACCTCCTCCCCCGGTATTTGTCCAGAATCATAGCCAATAAGTCCTTAAATGACAAGGCATGGTGGATAGAAGACAAATCAAACAAGACTTCCTCTCGTACTGCTTCTTTCACAACATAGTCCAACAAGACACGACGTAAGGCCTCATTTTCCCAGCCGCATAGCAAACACACACCATCTCTAATATTCCTCTTCAGTAAGTTTTGACGATGGGCAAATAATCGTGCAAACACCGCCACAATAAGTGTTACACTTGAAGTTAAACCGAGATTTTCGAGATGCTTCGCCAAATTCCATCTGGTCCCTTAGAACCGAAGCCCCCCAAAGTGTGAAAATACAAGATCATATAGCTTCTACCGCACCATCCAGACAACCCACTAATGTTTGCAATATCTTTTGGATAATATGATCATGGTCAGATTTTATGAACATATGAACCGATTGGACTAAGACCATGGCTAGTAACTATGCAGATATATTGTATCGTTCGGACTAAAATGATTAACCCAAGTTATCAAGACCATTAACTCAAATTATATTATGGTAATGTTCCTCCCACACATTTTCAAGTATATGACATTACAGTGACCGGATCGAGGGAACTTTCTTAGAATAAAAAACATTGCTAATTGAAGGGGTCACAAAACTATTCCTTACACGTTGAAGAAAAGATTAGAACGGACCGATTTGCGAAAAACAACCTACCTCACACTTCTACCGCACCATCCAAACAACCCACTGATGTCTACACTATCCTAAGATTTTCAGATATTAAAATATAGTTTTGATGATATTACAGTTATGGGAGTCAGCAGTGTAGGTTAATGGTAGGGATATTGTCTTTGACTAAAACTGCTACTGTCATCGTCGTAGCGGTGGGGTTGCAGCACGTGGACAACATCAACCGTCTAGTTCAATTCAGTTTAGAGTCTTGTGCATTTTTGGTTTCTATGTGTGATAGAGCTACTACGTAAGACTTACGTGTTCAATTATCAAAAGTTCACTCCATACTGATTTTGATGTTTTTCCATTTTTATTTTAATTAAGGATTTGTCATGTTAGTTTTTCTTTTCTTGAGAGTATTGGGCTGTCATTTTCAGTATGAGTTAGCAAAATTCCAATCGTGGGCCGCCCATTGCTTCGGTCCTTAGCCAGGCCTTTGACTTCAAAAGCAGATTGGAATATAAAAAGACAACCATAGAATCCGCAGACAAAAAGGTACTCGTCATCGGAATCTGTGTTCGCATCTGCCGGTATTCTCTTCTGTTGTAAACCCTCAATTCTGATTAATCCGCTCCGTTTGTTTCATGATTCTAATGTAGTTTTTATTTCTGTTGGATATTTGATTCAGCTTGCAATCAGTGACGAAGGGATGGCTTCCGATCAGAAAGTTTATTTATTTGATGAGGTGTTAAACCACAACAAGACTAAGGATTGTTGGCTCATCATCGACGGCAAGGTCAGATCTTTTTCTTAATCTTTTTTTTCTGTACAATTTTCTTCTTTTCCTGCTAGTGTCTAGCATTCAGAAGGTGTTTGAACTTTGAATCTCCGGTATCGTTTGGGTCAATTGATTGTCTTGTGTGGGAGTTGGGACAGTGAATTTCATGGTTTACTAATTGCTTGTTGCCTGTTGCGTGGTTAGGTATTCCCTTTTCACCTTTTCCTAAGATGCTGTCAATTGGGAATAGGTGGAAGTAAAACATTTTTCTATATGGAAATTAACTTATTATGAAACAATATCAGTCTCAAGTTTGAATGCTACAAGAGGAGGTTAGGTTTTAGATCACTTCTATGAAACAATAGGCTTTTAAAGCTAACCAGCAAGTATTTTAAATGTTGCATCCTGCACAATCATTCCCCTCAAGTGGTTTGTTTAGTGGATATGTGTAGATTGATAAATATATCGTATTATCATCTGTGTATTACTGCTATGTACTTTTTAGAACTATAACCGTTACCCATGCTTCTAATGTGGAATGATTATGTTCCATATCGTAATGCCCCAGATTTTTAAAGATAGCAGAACATAATCGTTTATATTGGCTCCACGCATAGGTTACTTGGGATACTTTTTAACCATTTATGTCTATACACTTTTCTTTTGTAGCGTAACCTACTTGAAACTGCATATTTGATTTTTCATACTACATTGGTTCCATGGTTGTTCAAGCCATAGGCGAAGCCTAGGGGAACCAGGCTCGCCTGGTCGCCTAGGCGAGGCTTAGGCGATCACCTGGCATGCTAGGAGAAAAACATTATACTAGCGAGGCTTACGCAATTGCCTGACATTCTAGGCGAAATACCTCATAAATACCCAAAAACATATTATGAAACAATAATAAACTCTCCTAATACCAAACCAGTGAACACAAAGCATAAGTCAACCTTTGTTGGTTGTAAAATGATGAGAAACAAAATGGAAGCAGATCTTTCTTTGATTAACCCTGTTTAGTCTTCTTTTCCGATGCTTCTTAACCATTTCCCTCTGTTCTTTCTATTGATTTGGGCATTCGGTGGCCTAAAAGTTGAAGGTGAAGAAGTGATGGAGAAGGAGAAACATAGTATAATGAAGCAAGTTGTCTTGGAAGAGGAAGGGAAACAGGCACACGGAATAATAATTCCAACAGAGATGGAGAAGAGGATAAGAATGAGAGAAGTAATTAAGGGAGAAGACATTAAAAAAAGTAGAAAAATACCTAAGGAATGTGAAGATAGATAGATGCGTTGGAGGATGGCTTTAGCATGTTATTGTTGTTGAAATTGAAGTTTGCATGCAACTTTGAACTTTGAAGTCGTGAAAGGGAGATCAGGCACCTTGAAAGTCAGACGGTTTGTGTATATCGTAAAAAGTTTTATTGTTTTTTATTTGGGAAATTCCATAAATATCCTTACCAATTGAAGTTTAATGCTATCCTAAAAAAAGTGCCACGTAGTCACCACATTGTACGTTATGCCCAAGTTCAAGCAGGATCACCTTGTCTAGCGCCTAAGTGTCACTTTACCAACTATGATTGGTTTGGTCAATGTAGATTGGTTTAGATGGAGCTGGTGCAATTTTGATTTCACATACCCGGTCTATAGTGTTGCATAAGACGTTAAGATACTTGCATTGCCTCTGTTTTCTTTAATCACATTTGAGACTTCAATAGATGCTTGATGTTTGGTGTTTCAAGGGACTAATAACATGTAGCTGCCTAGCAGATTTGTTTGTCTCGTTGGAGATATTTTTCAAACTTCTTCTTGGCTCTTTTTTTTTTTTTTTCCGTGAGTCATTCATTGGTGGTGAATGTATGTTCATTTAGGTGTATGATGTGACCCCTTTCATGGACGATCATCCTGGCGGCGACGAAGTTTTGCTATCAGCAACCGGTAATGTTTTGAAACCATCTTTACTACATGCTTGAGACTTTTCTCTTATGACTTTGCCTCTCTGATTATTTTCTGAAATATACAGGAAAAGATGCAACAAATGATTTTGAGGATGTTGGGCACAGCGATTCAGCAAGAGAAGAGATGGCGAAATACTACATTGGTGAGATAGACCCAGCCACAGTTCCCCTGAAACGCACTTACACTCCACCGCAACAAGCACAATACAATCCTGACAAGACTCCAGAATTCGTGATCAAGATTTTGCAGTTCCTTGTTCCCCTTTTGATCCTGGGGTTGGCCTTTGCTGTCAGGCACTACACAAAGGAGAAGTAAAAGGATTCGTTGTTTCATGTGTGTGTGGTGGGTCTTTGGTACATGTAGCTTATTTCATGTTTACTGGGGGTTTCTTTTTCTTTTTCTTTTCTGAGGGTATTGTGATTGATTGTGAGTTGAAATTTATCTGTGATATGTTGTTAAAACTCTATGACTGCATCTCATTTGGAGCTTATGCTCAATTCCAGACTGCCGGTATTTTCATTTTTAAGATTTAAATCTGGTCTTGAGAATGCCATTGCTGAAAGTATGCAACGGTTGTATCACAGAATTTCTCAGCAATGCAGAGACTGATGCATGGTTTGCATTGATGGATAATATGGGCCAGGCCAGTCATATTAGACTCCTAATAAACATATGAAACGATTCAGAGATTTGAAATATAATCACATGTGCTAGTACCCGTAACACTATAGAACTCGGGGGGGTTAATTACGCTACTTAAGACATGATGCATACAGTTTACTAATTAAAATCAAAAGTGTTTTGCAGCAGACATGTCAACATAAAATGACCTCCCAAATTTTTATCATGGGGCCAGAAAAAACAAAATATAATGTATTAGAAGAAACATTCTGGAGTAAGTTTCTCTTTCCCCCCCCTCTCCCATCTTTTTGGAGGATTCTATGACACTACAATTGTGGCAGAGTACAATCCATTCAACGAACAATTAACAACAATAAAGACACGCAATTAGGAATTTAACTCACAGTCATCTCAACAAAGGTTGTTTGTTTTGTTATATCTTATCGTGGAGGCTTACTACTAAATTGTGTGCATCATCTAGAAGCTTCCATACATCTAAGTGGCCAGCCATGCTATTACACTCCCTCAATATCTCATCCATGCTGTTATACTTCTCAATTATTAGTTTCCTCCTCTGCAATACAGATGCAGCGATCGCATACAGCAGCAAGTCTTCTGTTGGTGGTATCCTTAGTCTTATCTTGCTCCAAGCCGACTTCCCGAGACCCGCCCGTATAGCAGCTTGATCCGCCCATATAACCTCCCAAAGGCATAATGTTTGCTCAAAAGTTAATTCCCTTCTGAACAGAACCACCACCATTCTATACACAAAGAAACAGTCCTCTGCCTGAAGCTTCTCCAAGTGTCTGTAGAGATGAGAGTCTTTGTACTTTATGATTTTAGATACTATCTTTAACTGTCTCCTGATACCTACCTCATCTAGCCGGAAGTTATGTCGAGCTTTCTTCATGAACCCGACAAAACACCAGAATGCTTCATGGTCCTCTGTCATTACAGCAATTAAAGGAGATAGCAGATCACTCATCCCCTGGCAGTAGCCGATTTCAGGGTCGTAAAGTGCATAGGCTTCAAGAATGGCAACTAAACGAGCAGCGTGAAAAACCCTGCATGGTTCTAGATGATCGTAGTCTTTCAACCCAACAGCTTTTGCACAACGATGTGCTCTGTCTTCTTCAACCGCAGCTTGAGAAGGTGAATACGATATCCATTCTGCATTAGCTCGGACAGCATCAAGGCGAATGATTCGTTGCCATGTGGAAAAATCTTCTGATTTGTGGGTTTTTGACTGGACTTCAGTCTTGGAGGAAGTTGAATCCTCAGAACTCAGCAAATTAGTATCATTCCCATCCCTGCTTTCAGTGGAGGGAAATGTTTGACTCACATCAGGGTCTTCTGAGGAGTCGGAGTCAATCGAATCGGTATCATACACAACACTTGCATCTGCAGTTTGTTTTAAGTTAGCATCTTCATCAAGCATAACAGCACTACCCTGATCTGGATAGTCATCACGTTGATTCGTTTCCACACTGGAAAGGGATTCTCTAGCACTGACAACATCTTCAGAATCAGGAGATTTACTATCGCCGCCGCCTTCATCTTTCGAAATTTGGCGGCACTGTCGACGAAGCTTCTCATATTCCCTTCTGCATTCATCGTTGACAAAAGCAATGATTTTCATAATTTCAACTCAGCTGAGAGGGTTAGAGAAGGAGCAAAAAGGCACATAGATATGCAAAAACATACCTCTTCTCGGTTTTTATAATATCTCTTTCTTCTTTGGAACTGGACAACTCATAGCTGCAGCAAAAAAGCGATGTAGGTTAGAACTTAACAAGCATTTCAAAACAGTGGGGGAAAAATTGAAAAGGAGAAATTACACTCCAAAAAGCAACCAAAATCCTGAATCTTATTGCTGCTGCTTAAATACACATAACGGTACTCTGGCATCATTGCTGACAGGAATTATTTTCATACTTCATTTATCCTTCTTCTACTGAAGATATAAATTGTTTTGTGGTAGTGTTGGACAAAACATAATACAATTAATTTTGACTACAATCAATCAACTAAACTAAAAGATCCAAAATCAAGTAGCAGCAAGACAAACATGCAATACCACAAGTGCCCCAGTATAGTCATGAGTAAAACCCGAGTAGTAGTAACATCTAGTACAACACTTCTAGTAATTCTTTTTTCAGCGATCCCTGGTCAAGAAAGTGTTTTTCTTAATTACTCCTGAGGTAACAAGTAGATGTTATTGAAAATAAGGACTGGTTTTTTCCCCCTTCCATTAATAGCTCCAGGAAGGTTGGGACACCTATCAGCAACAATCAGAAGATACATACAGAATTTGAGGTAGTAAAATATGCTTACATTCCGAGAAGGAACGGCCAAACCTCAGCCCTAATTGATGGATCAATGCCCTAAAAGAAGAAAAGGAAAAAAGAGTACAAACTTAAGTTCCAACCAAGAGCTCAAAGTACCACAGCGAAATGAGAAATTGAATGAAAAAATCCTCAGAGAAGGCAAGACTCCACCTACCCCACTTCGCACTTTCTTCAGAAACTGGATTCCACTATCTTTTAGTTTTCCATCGGGCGTAAACATGCTTCTCCATGTCTGAAGGGTGAGGACATGCTTTCTCTTTCTGCGGGACCATGGTGATTTGAGGCGACCCCTGGAAGCAAATGATTGTCGCAATTAATTACTATGCATGATGACGAGGAACCACAACATTCTCATTCATGAGAACATCAACAAATGTGTCAAAAGCTTTAAACTACTCAAGTAACTGGAATCCAAACAGTTAATAGCTTCTCGCATTGAGATTTGCTCGAAAAGATGCATTCAAATTCTTAAAGCAATGGGTCTTACACCTGTATAATCCTGAATGAAGTAGAAAAAGAAGAAACTCAACAAGCTGAATGTTCCAAGAAGCCAAAAAATGACAAAAACGAATTCTAGCATGGTAAACCAATCAAGACAAGACAAACATTGAAGGTGTTATTTAGCATATCACGATGAAAAAGAAAACATATGTAACACTGAGGTAACACAGTATATACACAGTCTTTGGATGTATGATAAGGTCAGGAAAAGGACTCAGCTGTCCATATCAAAGCATTGTCCACAACATCCTAGAAAAGTTGTAGGATACCGAAACATTATTTGTGTAGATGAACCTTCAATGCTCAAAACAGAAATGGCAATAAGTATCAGTGTCATAGGGACATTGGCGTCACATCCTCTACAGGTACGGCACCCAATATAGAGGAAAGTAGAAAATATCGACAATGTATACATCTTCTATCAGGCATAATTTCATGTCTTTTCTTTGTTTCTTTGACTGGCACCCAATGGGACAGACTGGCATGATTTTGATTTGCCCGATTTAAACAAAGAAACCACAATATTATGCCGAGTAGTCTTATACTTGTAACCATTACATAATCAAATCTTGACCACCACAGATACAGAGCTCTAAGAACTGACAAATTTTGCGACCACCAAATTTCAGCAATGCATCAGTTCACAAATACAGTGATTGTTCTACACAGTCAAACAAAAGCGATGAAACAGCAAGGTTCACGAACACAAGAATCTACACGTGTATTGAATTTACAGACCAAATCAAAGTGCGTATTTATGATTGCAAAACTATGAAAAGTGCTTACACATACTCGCACTGTTTAGCTGTGCTAAAAGGTCTATAACAATCACCTGCAATATAATGTACTTAAAAGAATTTTCCAATAAAACAGATTTGTTCCACACAATATAACATCAGGTACATCTCACAGAGACAGCAAAACGGTAACGTTAATGAAAAAATTATTAATTCACCAGTAAAGGGAAGTTTGGCATGCTTTTCAATGACTAATTTCTTTTTCACAAATAAGAAGTATCAGTTGACAACTTCAGGTTTGGCTGCATGTAAAGATCACACAAGAAGGATATCAAATTATTAACTCTAAAGTATACAATTTATTCACAACTAACATCCAAAAACAAAAACTTGAAGATGAAAACGAGGTGAACCCAGACAGGAAATGAAAAAAGAAGTTAAACTATTATAAGCTCAGGAAAATATCCGGAGGTTCTTAATAGAGCAATCACTAAGGTCCATGGGGAACTTTCTAAGGACAAGAAAACAAGATCTGAACATTAAAACCTAAATCAGTGTCCCATTACCATATCAGCCTACAGAAACATTATGGACAAGAGTAACACACTACGAGGTCTTTTGCTAAAAGGTACAAGAATAAATTAGTAGTGCGGTAAATGGAGGAGAGGATCTGGAAGAGCTAAGTGATTTATAAAAAGACTCACCGATCAGAATGAGAACAAGCAGCTGGCGAAGAAGATGCTACAATAAATAGAACCGACCTCAACTGAATCCACGACGAAGACGATGAAGAAGAGGAGGTAGACGGTGTATTGGAATTGGATGAAGACGAAGTCAGGCTTCGCCTTAGAGCTTTCATCTACTACTAAAGCTAAAACTTTTTTTTTTTTTTTTTTTTCAGTTTGTAGGAACCAAGAATTAAACAAATACACTAAAAATGGAGCCCTAAGATTTGAACAGCTTTGAATGCTCTGGAGAAATTCAGTAAAAATTAGTTCATCTTTTGTGTTTACCTAGTATTGTAAAGAACGGCGGCGGCCAAAACGACACCGGCCAAAGCCGTGATAGCGAAAGCTACAAAGCCATTCCAAGAGGGCGAATCATCCCAGAAACCATCGCCGCCGTTGAGGTGAAAGCTTCCGCCGAGTTTACTGATAAGTTGAGTAACACCGGAAGGAAGACGACCACCGGCGAACGGCAAGGACATGGATGGAAAGAGGACGGAGAGAGAAGAGAGACAGGAGATTGGAGATTAATGGCGATTCTGGTTTTGCCCCACATACACAGTTGCAGCAATCGTAGTTGACTTTCCACCACCATTACCAAACCCAACAAAGCTTCTCAACTAGTAGTATTAATAAATACTAAACCCAACAAAGCTTCTCAACTAGTAGTATTAATAAATAAAATATAAATAAATAAATAATCCCTTTTTTTTTTTTCCCTTGATTTCTTTTGTCGTTGATTTGAATCACGGCTCTTTTCACTTTAGCTCTTTCTTCCAGACAAATTTTTATTCTTTGGAATTACCGGCTCATTTCCAATTTAAACGCCATGTTTAGGCTTTAGCCCTTTTATTCTATTAACACTATTAATTCAAAATCAATTCAATATTTCATGACTTTTAGGTTTTCAATCTATGCATAACTTTAAAAACAAGATGAAATGAAAGGTCAATTTTGTCAACTATATTAAAAACCGGATCATTCATTAGTTTTGTTTATATGTCTTGAGGATATTCATTATGTGGTGATAATCCCGGTCTTGAGCTTGAACACTTCCTCTCTAATTCTTTCGATGGCTCAAATAGAATGATGAAATTATAACAGATGCATGCTATCTCTACTAGAAAGCTCATTGATCGTATTGTCCAGTTTTCTCTGAGGCCATAGACATGCCCTTGGCTCAAAGATGACTCGGTCAAGGCACAATCCTTTTATGTTTCCATGAGTTAGAGAAGGTATTTGTCGTTTATACCATGACCACATACTCGATGTTCACTTCGATCAAGATATCTCATGAGGCCATGGGTAGGTTCTTAGACTTGGTGTACGCATACATAGCGTTGCCTTAACCCCTTATCTGAAATCTTAGGTAGATATGATGCTCGGGGATGAATTGGTCAATGCTCGTTCCCTTTACGTTCGCATGAGTTATTGAGCGGTATATGTTATTTACATCATGGCTGAAATTGTGAGGCTAACTCCCCCCTTTCCTCCATGTTAGCCTAATGCATGCCACTACAACATCGTGCTCGATAGTTCATTAACGGCTCAACGCATATTATTATATATTCATTGTCAAGTATAAAACTCTTTATATATCGAAGCATATTGTAACTCTTTAATTTATACTACTAACTTAAGCATCGGAGGAACGTTCACAGAGCAAGAAGTTGCCCTACTTCTCCCGCACAGAATATAGCATCTGAACGCTTGTTTCTATTTTTTTTTTCTTTTGAAAAGGTTAAGTTTGTGTTTGTTTTTGTTGAAGTTTTTTTGGGATTTTTTTTTATATCACTTCATCAATCATTTTTACAATTCTCTCACCAATCACTTCTTCAACTACAAATAAAAAATATAAAATTATCTTTCACCATTTCACTTTATCTACCTTATTACTTTTTTTATTTTTATTTTATTCATTATACTATTTTATTTCAATTTCTTCTACCAATCATTTCTTTATCTACATAAATTTAAAAAAAATATTTTAACTTTCTAATTATTATTTCAATCATTTTAATTATATTTTATTATGCACTAGGATATAAAACACTCCAAAATAAACTCTAACCCAAAACAACCGGAACATAAGTGTTTCTATTTTCTTTCTTTGACTTTTCTCACGGTCTTATGTTCCACCTATGTTATTAAGTTTTATTAGATTTTCCGTTATGTATTCTTTTAATAATATATGATGTTGTACTGCATTTTTTATTTCTCATCTCTAATTTCATTTTGTTCCAAATATCAGAGGTAAATTTATGTTTGTTTTATTAAAGATGTTACCGAAGCGGAAATGACTGTGATGCTCCATTAGCGCTAATGAATCCGGTAATTACTTAGACTCGTTCTCATTTGGTCTAAAAAAGTTAAACCGAATTAACAATTTCATTATGTCTTACTCTTATATAAAGTGATGTTTCTCCCAGATTAACGATGACTAATATAACAAAAAATAATAATATAGTAATATTGTATTGATTTTTTTTTTTTGAGCTGGTACAGATTGTTAATATGTAAACATATTTGGATTGTGTGTGTTAATATGTGTTTTTTTATTATAGTTTGTAGTTATTTAAATGTTATACATATTACTTGTAGAGATTCTAATGCATTTGACTTTTGATAGAGAATCGGTAACACGAAAAGAATGGTATAAAAATCATGAATTAGAGAATCTATTAAGAGACACTGATACAAGTTTTTTATTCTTCTTTTGCATTTCAACCCACAATAGTTATACTTCAATTGAAAATAGTAGTATATGTATCATCAATCAGTGTGCAGAGGTTTAAAAGAATTTATAATGTATTTGGGGGGGCTTTACGAAGGACATTGATGTTTTTTAATTAAATGGGAAAATTACACAATTATCGACAAAATAACAATAATAATCATACTACTATTACACAAACTTTTATGGATAGTTTGGATGGAACGAATGAAATATAATTGTATGATATTTTATGTCATTACATTGTTTAGGTAAGGTTGTAATATAATGGATATAAAATTTACATTCTTATCCCGATTTTCAGTTTTTATCAAATAATTTAATGAGTTCTAGTCTTACCAGTTGTATGTGTGAGTTATGCATGTCCACCATATATGGTAATATCGTTTCAATAAGGAAAATAATAATGTACTGGGTCGTGGGCCAACTAACTATCCAATGGAGGTCTCTTTGATTTTTATTATTTTTATGATAAAAATGACCCATTCTATGCCTTCAACTTCAAGCCAACTCGTGTTGTCAAAGTACTTGTGAATTATCAACGACCTTGAATCTTCACTTTTCTCTACTTTGAATTCTTTTGTTCAATTATCAGTCATCTTTTATGGACTGAATCCCAATATCTTGGACTCGGTCTTCATACATAACGAACGTTTGTATGAACTATGAACCATTGGCAACTCCCGCATTAGCCACACCATATCAAACTTATCACTATGACATCATAGCAAATATAAACCTTAGAATCGAGTCGATTCTAACAAGTCAATTGTATACAATTTAATACCACAGTAAAAACTCAATTGTGCCATGGAGTGAGTTAAGAAAACAAAAACAAAAACAAAAAAGGTTGTGGAGGGTGTGTATTGTCTTGCAAATCTGCTTGTACATTCATTCCGCTTTTCCCAAGTTTTTGGGACATTACATAACTAACTAAAACAGAATAATTAACAAGCAGACATTTAAGCACACTCATGAATTTAAGTGTGTGTTGATTTAACACCATCTCAACATAAGGTTTAGTTAGATCTTATCGTGGAGTGTTACTACTAAATTGTGTGCATCATCAAGAACCCTCCATACATCTACACGACCCGCCATGCTATTACACTCCCTCAAGATCTCATCCATGCTGTTATCCTTCTCGATGATTCGTTTCCTCCTCTGTAAAACCGAAGCAGCTATGGCATACAGTAATAAGTCTTCTGTAGGTGGGATAATCCTTAACCTGCTACTGCTCCAAGCAGACTTCCCGAAACCCGCCCGTATAGCAGCTTGATCCGCCCATATAATCTCCCAAAGGCATAATGTTTGTTCAAAAGTTAATTCCCTCCTGAACAGAACTAACACCATTCTATACACAAAAAAACAGTCCTCTGCTTGAAGCTTCTCCAAGTGTCTGTAGAGATGAGCATCTTTGTACTTTATGATTTTAGATACTATCTTTAATTGTCTCCTGATACCTACCTCATCGAGCCGGAAGTTATGACGAGCTTTCTTCATGAACCCAACAAAACACCAGAAAGCTTCATGGTCCTCTGTCATTACAGTAATTATAGGTGATAGAAGATCACTCATTCCTTGGCAGTAGCCGGTTTCAGGGTCGTAAAGTGCATAGGCTTCAAGGATGGCAACTAAACGAGCAGCGTGAAAAATCATGGATGGTTCTAGATGATCATAGTCTTTCAATCCTACAGCTTCTGCAGAACGAACCGCTCTGTCATATTGGATGTCAGCCTGAGAAGGTGAATATGATAGCCATTCTACATTAGCTCGAACAGCATCAAGGCGTATGATTCTCTGCCATGTGGTGAATTCTTCTGGTCTATGGACTTTTGACTGGTGGACTTTTGACTGGACTTCGGTCAAACCCTCGGTGATCAGCATACCAGCATCATTTCCATCCCTGCTGCGAGGGGAAAGAAATGAATGACTCACATCAGGGTCTTCTGAGTCGGAATATGAGTCATATACAACACGTGCATCTGAGTAGTCATCACTAATGCCACCTTGTTCTTCTACATTGAATATCTCTCCACTAAATTCCGAAGTTCCGCGGCATTGTTGACGAAGTTTCTCATATTCCCTTCTGCATTCATCGTTGAGGACAAAAGCAACGACTTTTTCATAATTTCAAATCGGCTGAGAGGGCAACAGAAGGAGCATAAAGGCTCGTAATAAACAAAACTATACCTTTTCTCAGTTCTTATAAGATCTCTTTCTTCTCGGGAACTGGCCAAGTCATAGCTGCAGCAGAAATAGAGATAACAATACGAACTCAGCAATCACTACTAACTGGCTTAAGCAAATTCAGGGAGCAACCACAATCCCAAATGTCAATGCTGCTTATAACGGTACAATAATATCTGTCATCTCTACAGAGAAATTATTTCCATGCTTAATTTATATCTCATCAACTGAAGCAATAAACCGTGTCTTCTATTGGTTCTACTGTTCTGGCCAAAACATAATACATTAACATAGAATTCCTTGACAGCAAGTGCCTCCGAAAATGCACAGATACATGTTGGAGAGAGTTGCGTATCCAGTATGGATGCATGGCAGATATTTTAGATACGCACACGGGTATGCACTAGGGCGAATTCTCATATTTTCAAAGTTTCGGATCCGTGACATGTGTCACGGGTTGTCTCATTAGGACGGTGCACTTAGGTAAGCCGTGTGGCAAACAACGTCCCATGTTTGCTTTAGCCAAGTGTGGATAGTCTCATAGTGACGTCCAAACAAATAGAACTCCAAAATTCGCAACAAATTTGCATGGTGAAATGGAAAAACTGATATTCTCTTACTTGCAATTTAACAATATACAATGCAACATCGTGTGGGGGGGCACTAATAAGGACAGGAGAAGCCGACGTCACTCTCTCAATTGCCTCGTTTCTTACACTTGGTAATTTATTTCATCAGACTCTTAGTCAGGAGAGTTTTACTCGATTACTCATGAGGTGAAGAGCACACCTATTAAGCCTTATGGTGAAAAGTGAACGTTATCGAACTTAAGATTGTTTTTTCTTCTTTCATAAATATTTTCCAAAAGGTTGGGAAACCTATCAGCATCAAATAGAAGGTACACCAAAGAACAATCAGAAGACACACATTAAATTTGAGGTAGTAAGAGCTGCTTACACTCCAAGAAGGAACGGCCAAACCTCAGCCCTGATTTTTGAATCAACTCCCTAAAAGAGGAAAAACAAACAAACAAACAAAAAAACCTAAATTCCAAAAAAAAAAAAAATAATAAACGCAAAGTACCACCATGAAATAAGAAACTGAATGAATTATTCTCCTGACAAGGCAAGATTCCACCTACCCCACTTCGCACTTTCTTCAGAAACTGGATTCCACCATCTTTTAGTTTACCATCCGTTGTAAACATGCTTCTCCATGTCTGAAGGGAGAGGACATGTTTTCTTTTTCTGCAGGAGAGGCGGCCCCTGGAAACAAGTGATTTTTCTAGTTAACTTTGGTTGATTGATGACTAGGAAGCTCAACATTCTCATTCATAAATACATCAATATATGGCTCAACGGCTTTACACTAATCAAGCAACAGGATTTCAAACAGTTCAAAGCCTATCAAGAAGTTACAATCATTGAGAATTACTCGCCAATATGCAATCAGAATTCATACACCTGTATGATCCTGAATAAAATAGAGAAAGAAGAAACCTAGCAGGCCTAATGTTCCCCGAGATGCCAATTAAAGACCCAATGCATGACAAAAAACGAATTCTAGCATGGTAAATCAATATGGATAAGACAAACGCTAAAGGTTCTTTTCATTACATCACAATGATAAAAATATATGTAAACGCTGAGGTAAATACACAGAGGCACACCACAGTGTTGAAATATATCAGGTATAGGAATCAGCTGTAAATGCCAAAGCGTGGCTAATTCAAACCAGAGAAGGCCCATGACAACTTTTTAAGGGCTAGAAAACATGATTTGAACATTAAAACCTAATTTTGTGATCCATATCCGTCTACAGAAACAAATGGACAAGAGTACATTTTCTAAAGCTACAACAAAAGCTAATGCTGCAGTAACTGCAAATGGAGGAGATGATGAGGAAAAGCTAAGGGACTCAGAGACCTGTTACAATAAATAGAACCGATCTCAACTGAATCAACGATGAGGACGATGAAGTAGAGGAGATAGATGGTGGATCGGAATTGGAAGATAACGATGTCCGGCTTCGCCTTAAAGCTTTCATTTACTACTAAAGCTAAAACAACTCTTGCATTTCTTAGGATAGGCTAAACGATCAACAATAACTACATCATAGAAATGGAATTCTAGGGTTTCACAGCTTCAAATGGTGGATAAATTTATTAAATTACTTCTAACATATGAGTTTACCTAGTACTGTAATAAACGGCGGCGGTCAAAACGACACCGGCCAAGGCCGTGATAGCGATAGCTACAAAGCTCTTCCGAGAAGGCATCTCCTTCCAGAGTCACCCGGCCGCCGTTGAAGAGAAAGCTTCCGCCGAGTTCACTAATAATAAGTTGATTTACAAAGGGAGAAAGACCGCCGGAGCCATTTCCATCGCCGTTGACATTGGATTCATTGGTTAATGATGATCGGGATTGGGAAAATTTATGTACAAATGAAATCAAGACAAAACCTAAAAAACAAAATAGATCAATATACCATGAAAATCAATGGTTTACTTTGAATTGATCTCTGTTTGGCTTTGAATTGAGACATGGGAGTACATATCTGATATCCCATATCTCTCCTGATTATAAAAACAAATAAAATAAAGGACGATAATATACACATGTGAAAGAAAGAGGAAACAAACAATTTAAAAACATAAGCAAGAAGAAAAATAGGTCAACTTTGGAAACAAAGTAAATACTATACTCCCGTCCCTTAAAACAAAATAAAAATATTATACTCCCTTATTTTCAATACAACATTTATTATGTTTTTTTATATCTATCTTTATTTATTAAGGAGAGAATAAATACAATATTATATATACTATTAATTATAGACTAAATGTTTTTAGTCATTTTAGCATACAAATTAAAATATTACTGTAACTCACATCCTTATTATGCGTGTTTTTGGCAATTGTCTCACTTATTTCGGAACAATGGAATAACAAGTTTTACAATACAACTTTCTGTTTTTAATAATCTACGCAGGATAAAAATGTATTATGTGAAAGGGAATAAAATGTATGAGTTCAATGTATGTCACTTAATACAACCATATTATAACCGTTGCATCATATATTCTCTCAAATATATATGAAGAAAGTTTACTTTCGTTACTGTTACTTATGCAGAACGTACTTGTTATGTTAGTTACCTTTCGAGTTCCGTCTCACGTAGCATGATTCACATTCTTGTTATATCTGTGTCTTACAATCACATAGACACAATCAAATACTCAAAGGTACAACGCATGCTACTGCATACGTGAAGGCATGGTGCAACATGTGTAATATGATAAGTAAACATCTTACGTGACATGTAAAATCACGGTACTCTTGTAATACATTGCTCGCAACAAGGGTAATACAACTAGCTGTACATCCAACAAGACCCTTAGATCATGGCAGGGGCAGATCCATGTATGTCAAGTGGGGTCACGTGACCAATTGAGATCCGGTAAAAAAATAGTATTAAAATGATGTTGAATTGTTGTTAAAAAGTGTCGTTTTGTGGTTAAAAATGTGACGGAACTAAATGCCACAATGGATGCGGGAGAAGCACATGACCGGGATTTGGGAAGAATGTGATATCCCACATTGGATGTGGGAGAAACACATGACATTCTTATAAGTGTGAGATATAAATGCTTCTCAACTCGGGTTAACCCTTTTAGACCAAGCGAGGACAACGGTCTAAGCAGTTGACCGGATCATTTATGTCTCATTTAGCGCTACCAGTCCCGAAGTCTAGGGCGTTACACTTTGAGTGGCAATGGTTGCATAATCTTGAAGATAAGCAGGTGGTCGTCTATCCCTTTGAGGCTGAACATTTGGTACCTCGATTTGGGAAGGTGGAGTATCGGGTGGAACAATAAGTTTTCTGATTTGTGGCTCATCAACATGAGAAGTTAAAGAGGAATCTAGTGCAATATTTTATGAGTCACAACATGTCTTGAAATGTATATGCGTTTTGATTGAGGTTCAAGACATCTGTGACCCTTATGAAGAGGGCTATACCCCAAGAATATACATGGATAGCTTTTCTTATCGAACGTAGAAATGATGTTGAAGAGAGGGAAAACGCCGACAACCAAAAACCCTTAGTCCATGATAGCTTGGATTCCTTTTATAGAGCTTGTGGTAAGGCATTTGGAAGTTACAAACGGCTGATGAAAGCCTGTTAATGAGGTATACGGTTGTTAAGACCGCTTCAACCCACGATTTGAAGGGAACATTGGTATGAAAAAGCATTGTAAGGGTTGCTTCTATTATATGCCTATGTTTTCTTTCGGCTGCACAATTTTGTTTGGGGGTGTAAGGACAAGATATTTGCAAATTTATTCCACATTTGGCTAGGTAATTTAGAAATAGAGTTGATTTATATTCACCACCCCCATCATACTGGAAGTTCTTAATTTTCCGATCAAATTGATTCTGAACTAGCTTTTGAAACTTTAAAAAGCATTCGCAAAACTCAAATTTTTGTTTCAAAGGAAATAACCAGGTGAATATAGAAAAACCATCTATGAAGACAACATAATATCCGTAATATTGATTGGACTCAATTAGGGCAGGTCCTCACAAATCATAATGCACTTTTTCAAGAGGCGAAATAAATTTTCTAGTGTTATTTTGAAATAAATACACCAATGACGAATGGATGAGACTAAATTATCAAAATGGATCACAAGTTCACAACATAATGATCAATAGTCTACAAATATGTAGTTTTACACACAAACATTTTCCAAGATCTAAATGGTTTTTTTTATTTCAGCTCTTGCTGGTCATAACAACCACCATTTACTAGTAGTTCTCTTGTACTCTATTCCCGACCACCCGACCCCCCCTCCCCCCTCCTCTTCCATTACACCAGTGACCGCTACCGCTGGTCTTTTTGGAATGCTGAAGTCTGCTTAGCATACAAAACCTTCCAGCTAATCTGCAAAGCCAACACGAGTTTGTTTTAGGACCGAGTTCTATACCTCACTTCCAAGAAAAGGGGCATTCACAGCTTTGAAGCTGCTCCTTTGTCTAGAAACCAATTCAACTCCCCTTCAGGCGAGACCAATTGCACAGGAAGTGCGCTAGATTCTTGATCGGCACCAAGCGCCGCAGCTACTGCATCAGCTTTTCCAGAGCCTGCCAAAACAAGGACTATATTTGCAGAAGAGTTTATTACAGGGAACGTGAACGTTATCCTTTCAGGAGGAGGTTTAGGTGAGTCCTTGATGAATGCAACCCACTTCTCGGTTTCTTGGACTAAAGGATGTCCAGGGAAAAGGGAGGCTATGTGTCCATCTGGGCCCATGCCCAAAAGCATGAGATCAAATTTCGGGAATCCACTGGCTTCAGATAGTGCTATTGTCTTGTTTGCCACCAGATGCTTGATACAAGTTTCATAATCATCAGCTGCACCCTCGGCTGACAAGGCGTCATTGATTGCATATACGTTTCCAGCAGGAATTGGCACCTGCGAATGATAATTAAGGTGAAGAGAAAACACAAGTTATTTTATTTTTTATTTTACAAACACAATAATGACAAGAGAAAAATGTAACCAGTAAGGGGACTGATCACACTGTAGGAATGGAATGCAAGGTAAAGCAAATGTTGAAAGGAAGTGCAAAATACACGAACCTAAGGTTATGAGACAAGACTACCAGACAGCTAAGGCCAGCAAAAATGTAATATGTGTTTTATCCTGCTTTTTTTTATCCTAAAAATCATAAATAAAATTCCATACTGAGATCTTGTTCTAGCTATCTGGCTAGATAAGGAAACAGTTTAAGAATGTAAAAGAATTCAAAACAATGGCTTGGGCACTCAGGATGGGGTTTAAGAAAATCCGGGATATGAACCAGGTGTTGTTAGCTAAGTTAGGTTGGAGATTGATCAACGAACCAGATTGCCTATGGGTTCAGCTTTTGGAAAGCAATCATGTGGAGGAGAGAGAGAACTTTAAACCTGCCAACCAGCCCTTGCCTACATGGCAAGGCATTTTTCATGGGCGGAAAGTTTGGACTTTGATCTGCAACAACATGATGCTCCAAGGGGGATGGCATGGGTCAATGGTCACATGCAGATGATGGTAAATATTCTGTTCAGACCGGATATGACTTGTTGAAGGCCCCGCATGGAACTTTGCAAGTCCCCTTTTGAGGTGGATATGTCAAATACCTGATCTACAACACCTGAATTGTGATTCTCTGTGAAGCTAGACACAATGTTTTGAAAACAAATGCGCTCTTATAGACTGGACACTCCCTACTCTTCTTGTACCAATTGCAAGCGAGTCTTCATGCTCTTAGAAACTATAATTAGATTAAGAATGCCTGGACTCTCACTCTCCGTGTACCACCGCAACAGCTTTCTCATTTCTTCTGTTTCTTTAGGGTTGAGCTTTGTATCATTTTTTACACATCCCAACAGCTTGGTGGACCTTGGTGCGACTTAGAGTGGAAGTTTGTTATTCATGAGATGGTTGCAGATGCTTGGATGTGGAGAATAGTAGTTCTTTCCTGATTCCCGCCCCCCTGGATCTCACATTTCAGAAACTGAAGTTGTGGCTAGAGCCTGCCTTGTTTTGGTATCGTTGGGAAAAAATTCGGTAAAGTGTATAGTTTTGAAGTAGTATTGTTTGTAATTATCTGTCTATGGTGGCAAATACTTTTGGATACGTTATATATATGGTACCATGCAGTGGCAGATCCAGAAAAAATGGTCACTGGAGGCAGATCTATCTATTTTTTGTATCTCCAAAATTCATACCTATTATACATAGTATAAGAAATCGCTGTTGGCAAATAAAAAAATTCCACTGGGGTCAAACTCTTTTGCCCGTCTAATATTTTTCTTCACATGAATGTAGTAGCGAATATATCTAGGTAACAAAGAAAATATTTCACTGGGGGCAGCTGCACCGGCTGCAGGAAGGGTGTCTGCCTCTGATCCCATGTTTACGCAGAGAATTCAAGCATACACAATCTTTGACCTGTTCATGCAGACTAAATTATTTGCCTATAGAAACTCGGAGACAGGAGAGACAATCAGAACGAGAGCCTTAGCATGCTGAAAACTTTTGAATCCCCAGTCAGAAATCGAAGACCAAAGGGCATATTTAAGTAATAATCATTCCTTCGCTCAAAAGTCTGTTCTAATAAAAGAAAAATAAGATTATAAAGCTTCCCTGAAGATTGGGATCTTAGCTTAAATCTTTCTGGTTTGTTTAGATAATATTAAAAAAGAATTGTGTGTTTCTCCTGACAAAATGTGCACAAGAAAATAAAACCTTTCAACTTCCACTTTTACTTGGTTCCTAATCTCTCCACTTTTATGTTACATAAGTTCATTACTTTGATAAAGAAAGTTATAAAATACTTAAATAACACAAACCACTTTACCCACCGCTAGCCCTCCATAAGCAAAGTTTCTCAAATCGTAACCTATTACACATAAGTTGCTACTTGAAAAACCAACAAGTTGTAGTACTAAAAGAGGGAACAATATGGATATACTTCCTGCTAATCACAGACTGTCACAGATTTCAGTGAAAAAGTGCAATGTGAATAAAATGATGACTGAAGGCAGGTCCAAAGATATAATTTTCTGCACTATTACTTTCAATCTTTCATCCCATGCCAATATTATTTACCCTCATCCTCATGGTTTGAAATAAATGAAGGCAGGACACCAACAAAGAATTTCAGCAATAGAATTTTAGACGAAAATTTTTAAAATATGTATCCAAAGAATTCAGGGAGTCTGACGAAGAACAAGTTTCTTTATGTTCTAGTTTGATCCCTAATTTATCTCCATGGTAAATCTGTCTATACAAAAAAAGAACATGTTTTGCTAAGACTGACTTATCCATCAGACCATGAAAACTAGCAGTCCACCAACAACAAGGTGTGTTTCAGGTGCAATTACAGGAGAACACTACAACCTATTTAGGCTCTATGCATAAGCAAGTTATGTGTCAATAAGCAATTCAGACCAGTTTATTGTTTAAAGCTGATCTCTTGCACCATAATCTAAAGCAAACATCCAAGTTTACTTAAGTACAAATATTCAGCTCAACAGAGTAAATTTAAGGAGTAGTGCCGTCACCATTGGAGAGAAAATGTAAAGACATATTTTTCCATTTCATCTTGAAATTAGAATATTTCCAGAGAAAACATCAAAGAAAAAAATAGCAAAACCACATATACATACCTTAGATAGGAAACCATCAAATGCAAGCAAATAATTGCTATCTGGATGGTTCTTTGGAACTACTCTTTCATCTGCCCAGAAGATACGCCATCTCGACCAATCAACCGTCTCCAGGTACGGAGGCTCCACAAGTTTTCTGTCATTCAAGTAGCTGAAATCTTTAAACTAAAAACTCAAGGAAATTATTAACACTCAAACCACGACGGAATTCCATAATAAATTAACAAAAAGCAGAGAAGTAATGTAAGAAACTAATTGACCTGAGGGATTTGATGAGGGAACCACCAGATAATACCACTGTAAAAGTATTCCTCTCTTTAATAAATTTATCGGAAAGATCAGCGACATGTTTGGCCAAAGAGATGGAAATCTCTTCCTCCGAATCGAACACTTGCGTGTTGCCGGCATTCTTCTTAGTGGCCACCAAGGACATTGCTCTCTTGGCTGTAAACACAGAGTTAATTGCTGAAAAATTCCGCGTAGGTCGGATCGGAGAATAAACAGGTCCAACTGTTGAGGGCTGAAAGCTCAACGGTAATCGGCTGATCGACGGGAAGCGACGGGGAATGCAGCAGTTACCGGTCAGCGGAAGCACATGAGAACAGGACGATAACATTATACTTATAAAATAGAAATGAATGAGAAGTCAAAAGGTTTAGCCGTAAGAAAGAAAATATACGTGACTTCTATCGGCATCACGAAATCGTTTGTGGCACGATTAATATTTTCGGCACCTTATAAATTGTTCTTGGAACCATCATATTGTTTGTATTATTTTTTTTATTTCAAGCACAACCAGAAAATAAAAAAATTATTTATTATACCATAAATTTTAAAAAATACAATTTAGTCCTTTGATTATTTAAATTAAACAACATTCATCTTCATCTTCATCTTTTTATCCTCTTCAAGTTTTTTATCATCAAAATTCATTTTCATCTTCTTCAACCTTCTTCATCATCAAAATCCATCTTCATCTATTTCAACCTTCTTTATCATCAAAATTCATTTTCATCTTTTTCATCATTCTTCATCATCAAAATTCATTTCATATACTCCAACATTTTTCACCCAAATATCATTTTCAAACAATATGGAAGTAAAATGGAATCAAAATTCATATTCCATGGCTTGAAACACCATTAATTATGGGAAAATGAAGTTTTTTAGAATTTTCCGATCGGCCATTGGATTTTCCGTCCGGCATCCAACACAACTGCCGTTCGTATGTATAATAAATATCAGACTTGGTGACGTCTTGTAGTACAGAAATGAATATTTTGTTGTTGCTTTAACGCCACCAACTCTGACGTTGGAGCGAATAATTCACTACTCCAGACGTTTTTGACTTCATAACTTAATGAGTTTATGTTTAAGACGTTCGTAATAGTTTAAGACGTCACCAAAGTTGACGTTAAGTTAGAACGTCCCCCACTCCGATATTCTGAGTACGAGATAAACGTCACCCTCACCGACGAAGGAACATGTTACCCTAGTGGGCTTGTATGACTTAAACGTCAGCCGTGCTGATGTTTTATCCGCATTAAAACGTCACTGTCACTGACGTTTTAAGCACCCGGTCATCTTCCCCAAACCTCCGATCGGAAAACGGCCGGTTGGACGAAAAACACCTTAAAAACCCCCGATTTCAACCAACAACAAATACACATTTCAATGGAACAAATTACTTGTAACGCCCCAGAAAAAGAACGTTCGGCACGTATAAAATAAAATAAATTCCACTTTATACGTATGCCTCTACTACGTCGTATCGAGTTAAGCAAAACGGAAGCAAAAGACTCGGGTATAATTTTTTTTCAAATAACCAAGAATAGAAACTCAATATCTAAAGAGAGAAATGTAACATTTATTACATTGAACACTAAACGAAACCAAAACGTACGAAACCTCCAAAAAAGAACTAAAAGAAAATCACAACGTTTCCAAACAAATCTAAAGTATTAATGAAAGCAAAAATAAATAAACTCTTCAACTTCGGCGTCCTTAAACGTCGTCGTCAAAGTCCTCCTCAAACTCTGGATTTATCTGTTCGTCTTCTCTCCCCCAAACACATAAATAAATATGCATTTGAGGTAAGTACATTGTACATAGTAAGAAGTAGAAGCTACAAATTAACTAAGACTCTTTAACAAGTTTTATTATAATAGTTATCTTTATGAGACCGACTCGATCTAAGGTTCACTTCGTGTCCATCAACACGTCATGACTATACGTTTCTAACTTAGCTTATCTTGGTTACATCATTACTCAAGGGCACTGTCCATGGCGTTCATCAGCCTGAAGATATACTTGCTAACTAACGGTGATTAGCACCGATGAGCTCCGGGGTCTCCCCGGTATGCGTATATGTTCGATGAATTTCCTCCACTACCTTTCAGCCTTTTGAGCCAGTAGCGTTGTTCACCTTTCATGAACGTATCACATACTTATCTTATCAACTCCACTCCCTCACTTAGACAGCTAAACATCACATCCTATCAAGTACACAGACATTGATGAACTCTAGTTCATCAAAGCACAAGCTCTTTCATGCCCTTCCAGTGGATCCGAACTTCAACTCCCTTTAAGAGTACATCCGGTGCCGAAACTAAACGAATCGGAAGCTCAATCGAGGCTTGTTCAAGCTTAATTAATGTTATAAGATCAAAGAATTAACATTTAAAACTCATTACATGATTTAAAACAACATTCTCCTCAAAACAGGGGCCAGTGCGCCTACACTGGGTTCGGTGTGCACGCACTGAGCCTCTGTATGTAAAATTTCAAAATATGCTCGCCCAGTGCGCCAACACTGGTCTGGTGTGCCCGCACCGGGCTCCAGTGCGTCCGCACTGGGCTTGGTGCGCCCGCACTAACTATTTGAATGTAAAAATTCACGTTCAGGGCCTCCAGTGCGTCCGCACTGGGCTTGGTGCACCCGCACCAAGCGCAGCAACTCCCCAAAAACTCAGTTTTTGAACCCTAATCGATCCCTAATCATTCCCAAACTCATTCAACATCAATGTACTCAGAAAATAGCAGAAAAACTTGACCTTTACAGGGCCATAACATCCTATGATTCTTAAACAACTTGTAGCATGAATTCTAACATCCAAAACATCAACAAAATCACAACTTAAACCCTATAAGCCGTAATTAACGTGTAGGAAGACCTTCTTACCTTTACAAGCTAATCCAAATCCAAAAACTCAGAAAAATAGCAGCAAACTCGAACACCTTTTGTAGAGAAACCTATATGATCAATCCGAATTCGCATTAGAATCAGGTTCTCCTGGCATGCGAAACTTCATTCAAGAATATTTTGGCTTCAGGGGCTAACACGGTGTGACACGAGTACGCAGTTTCTCTCTTTTTACAATACCAATCCTGCAATGTTCCCCTGATAAATTCAAATAGATTCACGACACTCATCTTACGCGCATCCATGATCACGTTGTTAAAACTTTCAACATAGTTGCTTGTCATTATTGTGTAACGTGTCCCCGGAAATTGCGATCGTGCCTATTTGTCATATCCAATATTCTTTAGGTAACGCGCTACTGGCTTGGTTGGATCTTGATCCTGATCTTTTATCTGCTGAAATATTATTGTGAATCGCGTTTTTGAAAATGTATGTGCGGCTTCCCAGAAAGTGTATGGACAATATCCCGTGGTTCCGAATTTTTTATTGAAGTTCATGACAATGTGGTAATAGAAATAACCATGGTGAGCATTTGGAAATACTTCCCTAACAGTTGCAATGATGCCTGGCCCTCTGTCTGATACGAACACCAAGTCTCTACGTTCTTCAATTATCGACTTCACTTTAAGCATGAAATACGTCCACGCATCGGTCATGGAAAACGCTAACGGAAAGAGATGGTCACCCGCGTCTACACCGATAGCTACTAACTATGTCTCCTCGCATTTTGTTTTCAGATGTGTACCGTCCACAACTAAGATAGTCCGATAGTACTTAAACCCCTCAATACTATAATTCAAAGCCATGAAACAATACTTGAACCTGTCAAGTGCATCAAGCTCTACGTCTGTGATAGTTCCAAGATTTTGTTTTTCAACATGTAAAAGTAGGCGGGTAATTTAGAATACGATAGTGTTACGCTTCCGCCAATGAATTTTGAGGCTTTTTGTCTACAGTGATACGCACGCTGATAATCAAGGTCTACGTTGAATACTCTTTTGACCTCAACTATTAAATGTGTCATGAAATCAGAGCAGAGTTCGATGAGGTTCTCCCTTACGAAACGACCTATAGGTCCGGGCCTGGCTTGCCTATGATCGTTGGTTAATCGCTCCAATCTATAAGTGTGAGTTTCAATGTATGCGGTTATCTCGAAGTTCTTGCAACCGTGAACATTCCTACCTTCAACCATCCATTCGCATTTGTCTAAAGTAAAACATCGTAGTTTTAACTTCTCATTGTCGGACCTTAAAGGTTTCCACATGTAATTCTTTTTCAAGGCGTGGTAACTCATTTTCATCTGCATATCATCCTTGTCTCTGAACTTCTACCAATAAACAACATTCCTGAATCTTCCTTCTGAAACGACCCAGCCCGTGAACACGGAGGAATTTCGAAATTTAGAATGATAGACCCGAAATGAGCACCTCTATTGCGATTAATACTTGCCATACTAAATGTGTGACCAGTGTCAGGATTCTGTTACAAAGGTGCCCTCAGATAACTCATAAACGATCCACCGATATTGAGGCCCGCCTACATCGGTGTTGGCGTAAAAGGAGGTAGACAGTCAAACTGCTGGCTTGTTCCATGTATGTGGACATTATGACTTGTCTGACCAAAATTATTCCAAGATGTTCCAGCTTCAGGCACTGGTTCACGACTCCTAACACTAATTTGTTGGATGTACGGTGTGTGCGTCGTTTGACCAAAATTATGCCGAGACGTTCCAGCTTCATTCAATGGTTCACACCTTCTACCAATAGGTTGTTGACTGTAAGGTGTGTGCAATGGATGACTAATCATATTCGCAATTATTCCCTAATCGTAGCCAGGTTCACTTGTGATGTCAATGACTTGATCACCAAAAGTTGTATTCAGTTTGATGGCAATTTCATGAAGGGTTGAGACTTATGTAGTAGGTACAACATGCTCTCGGGAATTTCGATTACAGTCAAGTTCGGGTGTAAAATCCTTGATTCCTCTATCATTTTCTCGAACTATCGGTTGTTCATTTAAGTCAAATGCATTGTCATTCATGTCTTCTGAATTGTCATCGTCCATAACCGGTTCAGCGTTAACACATAGTTTGACGGTTTCTTTTCTAATAATATCATCAATGTATCCTAGCCACGTATCATCGTCCAAAACATCAATCGGCCCCTCGTAATCTCCGTACAAAGTTTCATGACCAATGTATTGTTTGATACATCAATTCCTATTTTCTCACACACTTTGTGCTTCACTTCATCCAATGTCATATCGCTTTTCACAAGAATCAAATAAAATTTTTCTTTTTTATAAGACCATTTGTCGCTTTCTTCGTGGTATATCCACTCTCCGCCGAATACGAACTTAACGGATACCATGTTGTTATCTGTGAAAGAATTATTAGTTCACATCAGTATAGAGTGGAAATATGAAAATAGAATAATATTTACACAATGAATATATATATATCAATTATTTTACACATTGTTACTTTTTTTTTGAATGTCGTTGTGTTGTGTTGTGTTGTAACGGTAGACGGGGGAGATAGAAGAGAAAATTGTTTTTACCAACGTCATAGAATATTTGATGACGACGAGGGAGAACAAATGTTGTACAGAGCCAGCACAATAGAGCTTAGACTTTCGATCTAACGGATGCCTCACTTCCGGCGGAGGCTTTACCAAGCTGCTGAGAACGGGAAAAGATATTTTATTGAGCAGAGCTAATGAAATTTTCTACGAGCTATGCTATATAAGGAGCCCCAATACAATGCATGAGGATTAGGACGACACAGCGGATCAGAAGGAACCGAAAACACCCTGGGGATGCATACATTTCTAAGAACCTCATCAGGAACATACCATAGAATAGGTCGAGATTTGTCATATGGTTTATTTTCTTAAAATGAATCATTATGTTGTTACCGATAATTTCATGGGATGTGCTGATACGATCACAAAATACGTAATAAAATACAGATAAATTTATCAATCTCACATGTGAATTGAATTTTTATTGTCAACTACAACAACAACATAATCAACTTATACAAGTTTGGTTTATTACTACGAGCAATAACATTGACATCAACCAAAATGCAAATTTATCAACTACATTTTTCTCCACGAATGTCAATTTCATTATCAAACTATCTCATCACAATTAATCCTTTCACTACCCTAAAAATCGAAACTTTATTATTTCACTACCCTAAAAATCATAAAATTATAACTTTAACAAGTTAATTACCTCAAATATAATCATCTATCGATGTGTAAGAAAAACAATCAAAACAAATACGATATTTAAAATTATTCAAACAAAAATAAAATCTTAAGTGAAATGTTTACCCATTTGTTTAAAGTTACAAGACCGGTGTAATAAAATCAACGCTGCTCAACCAGCGGTTTTTTTGGTAGCAATGGTGATTTTTTTTTGTTAACAATGGTGATTTTTTGTTGTTAACAATGGTGATTTTTTGGTATGGTGAAACGGTGAAGATGAGAGGCCGAAAGAGGGGGGTGAAAAGGGTGAAATGATTTAGGATAATGTTTTATGGTTTTTCAAATCCAACAGCCGCGTTGCAATTTGGACGAGGCGAATTGAATTCCTACGAGGCGAAAGCTCGTTTCCATTACAATTCAACGTGATCCGTCCAATTTGAATATAACTTCCAAATCCCACGAAATTCATCCAAATTCTGATGGAGACGTTGAAATTTTGACACATCACGTCCAAATTTGGACGGACTCGTTAAAATTCCAACGGATCCGTCTGAATTTTAACGCCATCCGTTCTTTTTGGTTTGTCTTTACACTTCAACGAATCTTTGATTGCATTGCCATGAGTCCGTCACAATTTGGACGAGCCCGTTCAAATTTCGACGTGGAACTAAAAAAAATGTCAGGTCTGAATTGACCTGAAACGAAATATTCCTTGCTACAGTAACCTGATCTCATATTTTCTCGCCGTAAGAATGACCACAGTGGTGTACTCTATTACACCCTTCCTTTATCTTATTTTCCGTTCCAGATTCACTTTTTCAACATCTTATAAAACAACCAACTTTAATAACGTTCACTATACAATTCCTCAAAATTACTTTTCCTTTTTTTGGGTACAAAACGGGGGGCCGGGGCCCCCAAAGCAAAAAAACTAATGTCTAGGTAATAATACCCCTCTCATATCGTCCGATAATAAACTACTAATATAATCAAGAGAATCAAAATTACTTTTCTCTTAAATCTCAACTAACTAATTTAACATCAACACATTTTCCCTTTTTAAAAAAAAAATTTCTAACCAAAATTGGAATGAAATGGTTTATACTTATAAAGTATATTTTAATATATGTTGAATGCATGTCAAAAAAAAAAATCATATTGGTTTACATAAACAATGTATATCAAATAACAATTACAGTGGCTCGACATTTGCCAGGATAACTTCCTAAAAAAAGGATAAACATTCCATAGTAAAAAAATGAAGAAAAACAAAACCAAACAAACAAAACCATTTGACAGGATAAGAAAATTGTTGACAAGTTGATGGAGAGGAAAAAAAAAGTACTATTCATATTTGCATGCACCCTATTTTTGAAGGGAGCCTTAACTTTTTTTAAGGATGAGGAAATGGATTGGGTGTCATTGTAGGCTTAAATCTTGGATGTCCACTCTATATCAAATTTAGGGAGTTGATAAATGTTCCCATTGTGGTCACTCCCATTGGGTGCCATTGTAGATTGAAATGGAGTGAGATTTAAACTTCGGGAGATTTTTCTGTGATGACTCCACATGTGGAAACAATACACGTGGACATATGCGGACCAAAGTGTGAGGTTCGGATGTTCTCAAGTCTTGTCTTCTCAAGTAGTCATCACCCAAAAATCTCTCTTAAACTTTGGCATCGCAAACGGCGGAAACATTGTTTTCATCGACACCGATAACAACAAGATTGAGAATGCTTGCATTCATGATCATGAAAATGACATTTTGGTCCCCGGTTTTGCTCGGACTCTGAAATAGTCCTTGTGTGCCTTGTACATCCTTAAGCATGTATTTTCGTTATGATTTTAAGACAGTAATGATTTATTGTCTTAAACAAACATTTGACATGTCTCATCTAACGACATATCTACCTAGGTGTTTACATTTCTTAAATTTATTGCATCTCAACGGCTCTATCAACCAAAATCAATACAATCAACACCCGATTCAAAGCCCTAAATAAATTATTCATTCCATCCATCACATTTCACAAGGCAAAAGGAAAATTGGTCAATTCAACACAAACTGAACAAGGTATTTACATCTTCTTCTCCTTCTTAATTCTTGTTCTTGATAATCTTCTTGATTTTTTATTTTTTTTGTATTTCTGTCATCTTTATCGCAAAAATATCATTGATTTGTAGCATGTCATCTTCTATGTAACGCCCCGTTCCCGGACACCGAGTCTTTATCCGGAAAAGGAACGTTCGGCACGTATAATATAAAATAAATTCCATATTACACGTAAGCCTCTACGTCGTCGTATGAAATAAAAACAAACAGAAGCTCAAAAGACTCGGGTAAAACCATAAAAGATACTAGAAATAGAAACTCAACAAACTAAAGATGGAATGTTTAAACTTACAACAACGATCACTCCAAAGGTCTTACAAAGAGAATACGAAGTCTTAAAAGAAGTATGAACTTTCTTACCAAAGTCTAGAAATAAAAGAATAACATTTGTCTAGAGAAGGGAAAGCAACAAAGCCTAGTGCAACATGAAGAAAGGAAACTCGACGCATCATTAAAGCATCGTCTTCATCACATATCCTCGTCATCGAACTCATTGACAACTTGTTCATCTTCTCACGCCACTATGCACACAAAAGAAACATGCAAATGAGGTAAGTACATAGGTACTAAGCAAGACTGAGAAGCTAATGAATAATTATGCTTTACAACGACAAGGTTAATATAATTAATTAATTTATCTTTATGTGACCGACACAACTCTAGGGTTCACTTCATGCTCATCAACATGTTGTGACTATTGGTTTCTATCCTAGCTTATCTTTGTTACATCAGTATTCAAGGGCACGCATGGTGTAACTCACCACGGAGTAGGTGCAACATATTGGTGGATCACACCAATAACCACGGAAGTCTATTATGGTAGACTCCGATAGTGCACACGTTCAGTGAAGTCCATCCGCACCTGGAGTCTATTCTGGTAGACTTACGGAGTTATCCATTTTATCTGAACGCCCACACATCGCGATATAGACTTTTGTCTTACCAAGAATGAATTGATGTTTAATCTTTTAACTACATAAGTACGTTTATTATTAATGGTTAACTAGCCACCTAAGTATACTCAAGTAAGCTTCCTCACAACTCCTACTCTCTTACATAGACCACTAGACACGGACAAGCCTAGCACATACACAGACATTGATGAATACTAATTCATCAAAGCACAAGCCAATCATCCTTTTCCGACGGTCCCGAACTTCAACTTTTCTGGAAGCGTCCATCCGGTGCCGGAACTAAACGCATCAGAAGCTTAATCATGGCTTGTTCATGTTCATTTAAGGTAATTAAATCATGAAACAACATTTAAAACTCATCTCATAGCTTAAAACAACATTTTCCCCAAAACTGGGGGCAATGCGTGCGCATTGAACGAGCAAAAACTTTCTGGAAGTCTCTGTCCGGCCAATGCGTGCGCATTGCTCCTACACAAAACAGAAACTGACCATCCTGCATCAGCAATGCGTATGCATTGCTAACCAATGTGTACGCATTGAGCGTAGAAAAGCCCTAGCTCACCTTTTTCTGCACTTTTCCGATCCCTACTCGATTCCAAACATATTCAACATAAAAAATACTCAGAAAACGGCAGCAAAATATGTTCTAAACATCATATAGCATACCATAGCATATCAACAACATACAAGCACAATTTCTTGCTACAAACCAACACTAACGATCAACCTAAACATTGTAAAACGTAATTACTCATTAGGAAGAGTCTCTTACCTTATTAGCAATCAATTCCAACCCAAAACCTTCAGAAAAACCGCAGCATTTCCAAGGTTTCACTCAAAACCTAATTGATCACAATCACACTTAGATAAATTGATTATCAAAAGCTTCTAAACCACAAAGAACTACGATTTAAACCTCATTATCACACCAAACTTGATCAAACCACGATGATCCATAGTTAGGGCTAAAACTCATACCTTTGCAAAACTCCAAACTTTTGCTATCAAATTGATCCTCATTTCCCGCTGATTCCGTTTCTCCAAAAAAATTCTGAAATCCGCTAATAACTCACTGAGAAATCTGGAGAGTTTTTCCCTGCCTTCTCTAATGCTCTTAACGTGTTCTTCAGAGAGCGTTAGAATAATCTGATTTTCAATTCTGATAACTCCTCCTACGTATCTTGTAGTTGTGGGGAGTTATTTTCTAAATACAACTCCCACACTTAAAACCATTTATTACTAATAAATATCATTTATCCATTTCTCTTTATTTTCCCTTTAATGTGATTAACTCCATTAATTGCAAATAAATCTCTTCTCGTACGTACATATATATTTTTTCGAAAATATATACATATATACCACTTAATTCCATAAACAAATAAATATAATATTTCGTTATCGCGAAATGACACGTCTGCCCTTTCTCGAGAATCAGGTTATTACATTCTACTTCTTTTTTAATGGGAGGTAATGAGAATGCATCATATTTTCAATTTCAGAGAAATGATGAATTTATTCTCTTCATGAATTTATAGGTTATTTAGGAGCGATATGGATAGTTGATAAAACCTAGATTTGATTTGATTATGGGTGGTATGACTTCATAACGAAGAATGGGTTGATGGCTTGAATTAGAAGGTAAAGCTTCTAGGTTGGATTGCTTTTTGTTTTAAGGAAGGTTGGATTGTTAGTTTTATGTATTAAATGCATGTTCTTTGGATGTTTTTGAATAAATAAAAACCTTTCCTTCTAAAAAATGGGGTAAGTGCATGGTTTAAGTAATTAGGCCTAATGTGTTGATCACGTCTTTAGACAACAAAGTAAATTATTTATCAAATGCATATGACTTTTCTGAACAAGTAGTGGAAAAGGTATGACATAGTAAAATTAATGGCAATATTTTTTTATAGTCCATAAAATTTTCTAAAACATTATATTGATATTCAAATCAAAAACCAGACTTTTTTTTTTTCTTTTTTCGTTTAAAGCCTTCGGTATCCGGAGCTAATTGCCCCGACTAATCAAAAGTTCGGTCAAGGTCTTGTCTACAGAGTCCGAATCTTAATCAGGATAAGGTTTGGCAAAGAGAAACACAAAGACAACATGTATTCCACATGTAGATAAATTTGAATAGCGAAATGAAAACATGCGATAAATATAAATCTTGCCATGTTTAAAATATCAATGGCCTATTAGCTCAGTTGGTTAGAGCGTCGTGCTAATAACGCGAAGGTCGCAGGTTCGAGACCTGCATAGGCCATTTCATTTTTTTTTTATTTTAACAAAACCATTCATTTTTTAATCACATTTTTTACCATTTTAAAAAATAAAATCACACTTTAAGTCTCTTTTTTCTCATTCTTCCCAAAAAATAATTTAACAAAACTCCTCATTTTAACAATTACTTAGTCATAGGCCATTTCATTTATTTTTTTTTAACAAAACCATTCATTTTTTAATCACATTTACTTTACCATTTTTAAAAATAAAATCACACTTTAAGTCTCTTTTTTCTCATCCTTCCCAAAAAATAATTTAACAAAACTCCTCATTTTTACAATTACTTAGTCATAGGCCATTTTATTTTTATTTTTTTAACAAAACCATTCATTTTTTAATCACATTTACTTTACCATTTTAAAAAATGAAATCACACTTAGTCTCTTTTTTCTCATTCTTCCCAAAAAATAATTTAACAAAAGTACAAAACTCCTCATTTTAACAATTACTTAGTCTCTTTTGTCTCATTCTTCCCATAAATGAAATTAACAACTAATTAAAAAATAAAGAAAAACACTTTAGTATTTACAAACATGAAATGAAACTCTACTACAACTCTCAATAGCAAAATTAATATTTCTTTGCAAACAATTTAAGTTATCTACAATTTCAGTCTAATAAAAATCATATTTTAACACTTACGAAAACTCTACTACAACTTTCGAAGCAAAATTAATATTTCTTTTATGCAAACAAGTTAATTTATTCAAAAAATCAAATTTTAATTACAATTTCAGTCTTCAAATATGACTTAATTGATTTAATGTCTAAATGATTATTTCTTCCAAAAAATGTCTAAATGATTAAAGTCTTAAAAAAACACCCTTTAACAATTTACAAACATGAAATGAAACTGTACTTCAACTTTCGGAAGTAAAACTTAATACTTTCAAGCAAAAAACAACTTAATACTTCTATGCAAACAATTTAAACTATTCAAAAAATTAATACTTTTATGCAAACAATTTAAACAATTACAAATATGAAACGAAATTCTACTACAACTTTTGGAGTAAAATTAATATTTCTTTTATGCAAGCAATTTAAGTTATTCAAAAAACCCAATTTTAATTACAGTTTCAGTCTCAAATATGACTTAATTGATTTATTGTCTATGTGATTAAATCTTAAAACATAATACTCCCTCCATTTCTTTATAATAACCACTTTTAGTGTCGGCACACAGATTAAGAAATTAATTCATGTTTCTAAAAAAACAGTACAAATGACAAAATTACCTATTTATTTTTGCTTTTGAATCACCTTATGTTAAATACTACATTCGTCCCAAAATATAAGTCCGTTTGGACTTTTTCACACTTATTTAGAAAGTTAGTTAAATTTGTTACGTGTCATTAATTTTGATTAACAAGACTAAAATGACATTTCATTGGTATTAATGCAAAATAGTAAAAAGTGGTTAAGTATATAATAAATAAGGGGTATAATGAGAAAAATGTAATAAATTCTTTATTAGTTTTCTAAATGGAGTTATATTTTAGGACAAAACCAAAAAGCTTAAAGGACTTATATTTTGAGACGGATGTAGTACCCATTTTGGTAAATATGTATATTTATTTAAGGGGCAATGTTAATGGCACCACACCCAATATACTCGGGCACCACACTTGTGTAAAATTCGACTTTTTAGAGGTCAAAATAACACATTTCGACTTTTCAGGAGTTGAAATAATACATTTCGACCTCTAAAAAATCGAATTTTACACATGTGTGATGCCCGAGTATATTGGGTATGGTACCATCAAAAATACCCTTATTTAAAATATGGAAATTTCATTAGTTCACCTCGTTGGTAATGTAGTAGTACTAGTATTTGTTGTCTTTTCATATGGCAAAGACATTGTAAATATTTTTCCTATTTTCATTCATTATGAATATTGAAATTTAAAAACATTGTTTGACCATTGTAATTAATATGGGGTAAGAGTGAAAAATAATAATAAATATTGTATTGAGTTTCTAAAATGACAGATAAATTGACGTAAGGTGTGTCTAGCTAGAACTTTTCGCTCTTGGAAAAAAAAATTGTCAGATAAATTAAAAGAAACAAATTCTGAAAAATGATATTTAAAAAAAACAGAGGGAGTAGGAGTAAATATATAGAGAGACGCAAAAAATGCTAGTTACTAGACTAAGAAAATTTCCGGTTAAGCTGCTGATATTATCGGACCGAGAAAAGCAAAGAAGAAAGCGTGATATTGAAAAAGACTAGCAACTAGACTAGGAAAGAAAAATATTGATAATGATCTATATAAACCGAGAAAAGACTAGCAAATTGATTATAATTTATTAATAAAAGTTGTATTGACATAAAAACAAAAAACAAAAAAAAAATCTATATGGAAAAATAGATGGACTGACCCAAAAGAGATAGGACCGTATAAAGTGATGATTATCTCCCGTTTGGGAAGAACGAATAAAATGTCAAAAAGACTACCTAGTGAGACCAGCTTGACAAATTTTTTTACACACGTTTATCGGAGGATTCATTTTCAATATGGGGTAAGAGTGTAAAAAATAATAAATGATGTATTGATGTTCTAAAATGATAGATTAATTTAAAGGAATTGAAACAATTTCTGAAAAAAACCGTTAAAAAAAACAGAGGGACTAGGAGTGAATATATAGAGAGACACAAAAAAGGCGCTGCTAGACTAAGAAAATTTCCGATTAAGCTGCTGATATTATCGGACCGAGAAAAACAAAGAAGAAAACGTGATATTGAAAAAGGCTAGCTACTAGATTAGGAAAGGAAAATATTGATACTCATATTGATACTTAACCGAAAAAAGACTAGTAAATTGATTACTAAAGTTGTATTGACATAAAAAAACAAAAAAAAAATGTCTATGGAGAAAGAGATGGACTGACCCAAAAGAGATAGAACCGTATGAAGTGATGGTTATTTCCCGTTTGGGAAGAATGAATAAAATGTTAAAAAGGCTATCTAGTGAGACTAGCTTGACAAGTTTTTTTACACACGTTTGTCAGATGATTCATTTTCAATATGGGGTAAGAGTGGAAAATATAATAAATGTTGTAATGATGTTCTAAAATGACAGATAAATTTAAAAAAAAACAATTTCTGAAAAATGACCGTTAAAAAAACCCGGAGGGAGTAGGAGTAAATATATAGAGAGACGCAAAAAAGGCGCTACTAGCCTACTAGACTAAGAAAAATTCCGGTTAAGCTGTTGATATTATCAGACCGAGAAAAACAAAGAAGAAACCGTGATATTGAAAAAGACTAGCTACTAGTTTAGGGAGAATCATCACGACCTCCCAACTTTGAATATTTTTCGATGTATCTTTTCGATGTGAATATTGATACTCATCTATATTAACCGAGAAAAGACTAGCAAATTGATTATAATTGATTAATAAAAGTTGTATTGACATAAAATAAAAAATAAAAAAAATCTCTATGGAGAAAGAGATGGACTGACCCAAAAGAGATAGGACCGTATGAAGTGATGGTTACCTTCCGTTTGAGAAGAACGAATAAAATGTCAAAATGGCTACCTAGTGAGACTAGCTTGACAAGTTTTTTTACACACGTTTATCGGAGGATTCATTTTTAATATGGGGTAAGAGTGGAAAAAATAATAAATGTTGTATTGGTGTCCTAAAATGACAGATAAATTTAAAAGAAACAATTTCTGAAAAATGACCGTTATAGAAAACAGAGAGCGTAGGAGTAAATATATAGAGAGACGCAAAAAAGGCGCTACTACACTAAGAAAATTTCCGGTTAAGCTACTGATATTATCGGACCGAGAAGGAAAGAAGAAAGCGTGATATTGAAAAATGCTAGCTGCTAGATTAGGAAAGAAAAATATTGATACTCATCTATATTAACCGAGAAAGACTAGCAAATTGATTATAAAAAAAAAATTCTTTACGGAGAAAGAGATGGACTGAATATTGATGAATTGTTGGTAATTTAAGTGTTACTCATTTATTGTAATCGGGGTTTGGTACAAAGATCTAATGCTATAAATGAGTTTGGAATACGAGTATGCAAATTAAAGATTTAACGATTGATTAATGATCAAGTTGTATTGAAATAAAATAAAAAATCCACTTAAAAAAAATCTCTATTTGGGAAAAAGAGATGACAAAGGCGGCCGCCGTCACCAGATAGGCTCCGCCCGTGGGGTTTTTCTCCGTTTATACTTTGAGAGTTTAATATGCCTAAAATGAAGGGAAAACGTAGTCTTATCTCACAAAAGGGGTATTCTACGTTCATATCAAGTTATCAAATTTTCGCGTTTTACGAGTTTTACGCGTGTTGATTGACATTGTTGTTCCCTTGTAAGCCATATTTATACAACAATCTACAAAAGTTATTTAGTTTACAATGTCGGTTTCGACGTTTATCGGAAAAATATGGGGTAATAAATGTTGTATTGGTGTCCTAAAATGACGAGATAAATTTAAAAGAAACAATTTCGAAAAATGACCGTTATAGAAAACGAGAGAGCGTAGGAGTAAATATATAGAGAGACGCAAAAAAGGCGCTACTACACTAAGAAAATTTCCGGTTAAGCTACTGATATTATCGGACCGAGAAGGAAAGAAGAAAGCGTGATATTGAAAAATGCTAGCTGCTAGATTAGGAAAGAAAAATATTGATACTCATCTATATTAACCGAGAAAGACTAGCAAATTGATTATAAAAAAAAAATTCTTTACGGAGAAAGAGATGGACTGACCCAAAAGAGATAGGACCGTATGAATTGATGGTTATCTCCCGTTTGGGAAGAACGAGTAAAATGTTAAAAATGCTATTTATACAACATGAATTGATGGTTATCTCCCGTTTGGGAAGAACGAGTAAAATGTTAAAAAGGCTACCTAGTGAGTCTAGCTTGACAAGTATTTTTACACACGTTTAGGAGTAAATATAGAGAGACGCAAAAAGAGTTGACGGCTGTGGGATTTGAACCCACGCCCTTTCGGACCAGAGCCTAAATCTGGCGCCTTAGACCACTCGGCCAAACCGTCGGATGAATGTAAACGCCGTTTATTATTTATTTAACTAAACAATTTTAAAATCGACAAACACAGTTTATCTTCTATTTTTTTTTTTTGTTACTTTCGCAAGTTATCTATCTTCCATTTCAGTCACCCGTACGAATTTTCTTTTTTAAAAATTTGACCGAACATGTTAAATACATTGCGTTTTGAAATTTCATACTAAAGTTACAAATGAATTCATTCCACTTATTTTGGGGGAGGTGGAAATATATACATATATCTCTATCACTTGTTAAAAATACTTTATCCTTTTGCTCTTTCAGTCAAACAAAACATTAATAATTCTATATTAGCCACAAAATGACTGACATATACCTTGTAACAATTTCTTTCCCTATTTTATTATGGGATTAATTTCATTAATGAAACAAAGTTCTTTAACGAGGTTGGATCCTCTGTTGTGATCGGTGGCGTGATAGTGTTAAAGGATCAAAACAACGTTGTTTTTGAAGTTTTATATTTAAATACACTTTCGAACCAACTTTTAAATGTTAATAATTGATGTCTTCATATGGTGTGAAGAGTGAAGACAACATCTGGAAATTAATTTTCTCAGAAAATGACGATTCTTGCGTAATAAACATAGGTTAAATGCTATTATCATAACGGTGGTGCCATATATAACACACATGTATGTACCTTTAATTATGATGATCATAATGTAGATTTTTCGAAATCAACGGTGTAAAAATATGGTATATCATCGAACCTTGGCGAAAGCATCACTCTAAAGGATAGAGGATCTCAGAAAGCAATATTTCTGATCTCATTTGGGTAGAGAATCTTCATATTAATTTGAGTTTTTTTATTGCTCAAAGTTTCTTTATAGTCAACATTAGCACACTTACATATAACAAACTCATATATATATATATATATATATATATATATATATATATATATATATATATCTGTCTCAAGTCTCAACCAATTATTCCTCTTGATTTACATACTCTTGCTATGTAGCACAAATACAATTGCAATATATGATAGAAACAAGTAAAGGGTTGTGTGTGGTGTTGTTGTTGGGGGGTGAGGTGGGTGGAGGGTGGGGGTTGTAGGGTAGAACTAGAAATATGATAATTTGGGAATTACAGTACTACTAGTGAATTTTTTTGCATTATACAACTACTATATATGTTGTTGCCCACACACATGGTTGAAGATATGAAAATCTCCCTGCTGGCTGCTTGCTGTTACTTTCCCTTCAATTATTCTTTAATATTTGATAGAATTGTAATGATCTTTGATGGAGTTTGAACAAATGAAAGAGAAAGTAACTGCTTAAAAAAAAAAAAAACATGGGACTTCTTCTTCCGCCAGCAGTTTCGAGATTCTTGATAATTTCCTGCGAAATTGGTGCAGTAATCTCTTCAGTCACTCTATTTCAACGTTAAAACACGAGCGTTTAATATAGTCGCTGTAGATATCACTGCATCAATTTCCACACGATTCGATCCCGATTGTAAAGGGCTAAGATACTTGGAAATATCTAAACTGGTGATTTTAAACTTTCTCAAGGCAAAAAGATGTCCAAGTTTCACAATTCCCACCAACTTGAAGGACAACATGGCTCATCCAAAAGACATCCTGTAGACACAAGATTGAGCTGTTGTTGTTGTTCTTGTGATTCTAACAAATTCCCTCCTTGTCCAGCTGAAAAGTTTACAACTTGATTATGAAATTCATCGTCGTCCTGTCCGAAGTATTCGCTACCTACTCTATGTTCATCCTCTTCATAGAACATGTCTTCTTTTTTCTCTTTAATTACTTCTTGGTCCCTATTCCCCCAATCTCTAACCTTCACATCTTCATTTTCATTCTTGCTGTTGTTGTTGTGCTGCTCATTACAGCTGTTTTCTAGCAATCTCCTTAATCTATTAAACTGTTAACATATATATATTAAAAGAATCAATAAATCATAGCTAGCTAAAAACACTACAGATATACATTAATACATATCAAGAACATCTCAGATGGCATGTCATATGTGCCATCTGAGATGTACCTCAGATGACATGGCATGTCATGCATGTTATCTGAGATGTGTGAGAGTGACATATATATATATATATATACACAACTCTCAAGAACATCTCAGATGGCACGTCGTCATAGGTGTCATCTGAGATGTGATTGACGGATTTTAATTACCATATAATGAAAATGAAAAACCAGAATTGGTACCTGATCTAACAAGGTATCTTTTTCTTTCTTCAAGGAATCATATTTCTGATAGAGATCATCAAACTTGTTCTTGAGTAGCTTGTATTCTTGTTCCAATTGCTTTGTTTTCCATCTTGCCCTTTTATTCTGAAACCAAATGGACACTTGTCTTGGCTCCAACCCAATATCACTAGCAAGCTGAAGTTTTTTCCTGGGCTCAAGCTTTGATCCATGACTAAACACAGATTCAAGCAATTTCACTTGTTCATCACTAAATCTTTTCTGGTTTTCTCTTTTCTTCTTCTTCGTCTTCTTCTTTGTAGTAGTACTACTGGGATGGTGTTGAACACTGCTCTCTTCTTCTTCTTCTGAATAATAGTACTCTTCTTGATCCATTTTTGTTTTAAGAAAATTAGATCAGCAAGAATTTTAATTTCTCAAACTGATGATTGAGTGGTCCTCTCTGAATAATATTATCTATATAATATATTTAATTTAAAAGTAAAAAGCTTTTTGCTAAAGATGTGGAGTTTTTAAATATATAGCCATGCAAGTCAGGTGTGCCTACCATGTCATTTTCAAAGGTGAATGGGAAGCCTTTCAGTTGACACCTAAATTGAGTCTTAATGATGTTTAACTTATCCCTTAACTTTTTATTTACATGTTTATCTTGTCTCTCTCATATGTCCCTTTAGGTTTATCATCTTTGTCTTGTTTACATATGTCTATCTATCCCCATTAATTATAACCTTTTCTATACTCGAGTACGTACCCTAGTGGTAATCCACTATAGCTTAACCCAGCTTTCCCGGAGAGTCGGGGTTTGAATCCTGCTTGACGTGTGTGTGGTGTTATCATTTCGTTTCTGGAAAAAAAAAAAAAAAAAAAAAAATTATAACCCTTCAGGTGATATTAATATAAAAGAAAACCAAAAAAAAAATTCAATACCAACAACAGTACTTTAATTTTATCCTTAGTTTAAATCAATGCCATTAAGTAAGGGGAAATTCAAATAATACTGCACGGCCTCCAGAAAATAATTTGTCTTGTTTTATACCCTCACTTGTTGAGATTTTTATCCGTATATCCCGTCTTAAAGATAGACATGCAGTACCGTTCGTTTCCACCTTCAGCACCGCTCATAGATGGATGCTACCGCCAGATAGGTCGTTACATGTTCTATGTATCATTTGTCTCAACTATATTATAGGTCAAAGATCGATCGTCCGTCTTAAAGATAGACATGCAGTACCGTTCGTTTCCACCTTCAGCACTGCTCATAGATGGATGATACCGCCAGATAGATAGGTCGTTACATGTTCTATGTATCATTTGTCTCAACTATATTATAGGTCAAAGATCGATCGTTTAACCTTTTGTTTATCTATTATATCTATATATACACATATATTTATATATATTATCATGTTTGCAGTTGATAAAAGGAATCAAAGTTTTGTTTGTATAACCTGCCAATCAGCTGAAAACATATGTTGTTGCAATTATTATTATTTTAAGTACTGAAAGGAGAATAATGTAAATTTAAAAAACAATGAAAAGCTTAAGGAATCATCAGATGTACTTGATTCTGTCCTAGTAGTATATAAAGTCTTGATCACCGTCCCATATGCTTTGATCATCCTATCATGTTTCTATTTTATTTATATATATATATATATATGCTATGATTATATATAAACACTGTTCAAAAGGAGGTTCAGGTTTATATCATGTTTTTCGGTTTCTATCATATATTCTATAAATGAAAGGATATCTGTATGTCAATTGATATAAACAAGCAAAATTCTTCCAACCAAGTAAATGCTATTAAAAAAAAAAATTATGATACACGTTGCAAATTAATGCATTTTAATTAGTCATGTCAAATACAGCAGAAAAAGAAAGAAGTTTTTGCTATATATCAAGTGGGATCCAGGAACTATTGGTAGCCTAACGTGGACAAATAAGTTGTCAATATCATTATTAAGTAAATAAAAGCAGGAAAAAAAAAAGGTTTTTGGTCTGCTTAGATAATTGTTTTTTTTTTTTTAATTTATTTATAAAAAAATGGTGTATATATAATATAATTGAATTTAGGTGCAGGTGTTTTAATTGCCGTGTATGAACATTATACCAATGCAAAATTGTCTCTTTTATTACTTTAAAGTGCCGTTTGGAATATTGTGATGATTGCTGCCTGTTGTACAACACCACGCAAACTTGGTTTGGTGTCCAATTGAATGGGATGGGACTCTTTTTTTTTCTTCTTTCCCTACCATATACACCATACATAGTCTTGCTCTTACACAACACGGATGCAAGCTGTTTGCTTATATTTATATCCGATGGAACCATGTGCTATTATTTATCCTACTGACGCGTGTATAATCCGATTTCATACACGTGACACTGACACACAATAGACTTTAATCGGGTCTTCTTTTCAAATTAGCTGATAAATTAAGGTTCGACTCAATATTAGATTTTATACATGAGACCATGTTAGAAAAGCTCACATTCGTACAACGCATGCCGCCTATTTTATCGACATCACACAAGTCGTCATCTGTTATCTATGGTCAACACGACGGAAGACGCCTACAGCTACACCTCATTAACTGGGGGTTTGCCCATGATTTTGCAACTGTTCCGTGATTATCGCCATCAGAGTCGTGATTGCTCCATTTACAGCCTCGATCGTAACGGCTTCATGCACGATCTCAATGTTTCTTAACTCACTCCCTCCCACGAGGAAAATCTATATAAAGGGTCATCATCCTCAACATCAATGTACAACACTTTTACATACTACATTCTTGATTATAGTCAATGTAGAAATTTATCTACAAATTGTTACTAAATTTAGCGTCAAAGCGTCCCCGGAGCCCCTAAGGCTCTATCTGTTTTGCAGACTTTGATACAAGAATCCACAAAATAGCTAATTGGATTATTCTCATTATGTCCATTTACCTGTATCATAAAAGGATTTCAACCTGGACGATTGTGGACATCGTCGCCTTTTCAACACATTTTTTTCTTCCGCAATGTATTTTCGAACAATTGCCTAAATGAGTCAAATGACGGTTAGTTAAAGAAATGGTGATAATTGCAAAAATTTAGATAACATAAATGGCAAAATTACAAAAATGAAACATGAGTGAAATGCCACAACCTTGACCAAACGATGAGTGTTTTGTTCAACAAGATTTGTGGACCCCCTATACTACATGTGTATGCCTGCGGACGTGATCTTATCAATTGTGTTAAAGGATGTGTCATATGACGAAATGGAGGATCCTTACTTGTATTGATACATTATGCCACCGGAGGATGATAATTCTTTCACCTTCACATGTGGGCGTTTGGACCACCTCTTGTTACTAGGTTAGCCCAACAATTGGACGGGTCGGGGTGAGTCTTCACCCAACCCAATTTTCGGATAATTATGACACGACAACATTATAGGAATCTCACTCTGGCATACCTGGTCTTTATTACAAGTCCCGATCACATGCTGGCTAGCTCCGGCCTCATCTATAATTATTTCTCAACACGTCCATGATATTTTTGAATGTAAATCTTTATCATCAACATGTTTGACACCTCTTTTACTCGGCAGCGGTTCACGAGCATATCTTCTCAAACGAGCATATCTTCTCAAACATGAGACAAAGCAGTTATATTATCTTATAATGTTAGAATAACTTGTCCTTGCAACATTTTCTCTGAAAACATATCTTTGTCCCTTTTTTTACAAGACGTCCGACAGTATTAAGTCTCATCGATCACCAACTCATACATTAGGGACCATTAGATGTCGTAAAACCGTTGGAGGTGAGATAGTAGTGTGCAAACCTCTTCGGGACAACTGAGAACTATAGCCAAGGAGGTCGTCCCTAGCTCCCTCCAAGCATATAAATACCCAAGTTTCTGAATCCATCACCAGCTAGTATCATGTATAAGGGTGTACACGGATACGGATAATCCGAAAACCGAACCGAACCGGGGTAATTCGGTTTGGTTTGGTTCGGTTAATAAGTGCTACGGTTCGGTATTCGGTCAAAATGGGAAAACCGAAATTTTTGGTTCGGTTACGGTTAGTGCTGTAAATTATCTGAACCGAACCGAAAATTGAACCGAACAAAAAACCGAACCGAAACCAAATAGAAAAAACAAACCGTTTATAACCATATAGTGAATCAAACAGTTGTAATTGTATAATTTGGATGAAATTTGGTTTATCGGTTAATCAACCGGTTATTTCGGTTCGGTTCAATTCGGTTTTCTCTAATTATTTACTTTTGATTTTATTTCGATTTTTTCGGTTAACCGACCGAACCGAACCGGTTATTTTGGTTCGGTTCGGTTTTCTTTTACAAACGATTCGGTTTCGGTTAGGATTTTCAATTAACCAAAAAATTTGGTTCGATTTCGGATACGGTTATTAACCGATTCGAACCGAATCGTGTATGCCTCTAATCATGTAGATCTCCACAAGAATGAAGTTTTTCACAAATGTAGGGTGAGGATGTGTCCAAATATGGATCACACGGTATAATTCTAGATTATATAAATATATGATATCAATTTATTCCTATCGTCACTCTACGTAGAAACTTACTCTACGTACCCGAGACTTCCCCCGTTCTTCATAACTTTCGTTCTTATAACGCGCGTGGTCACCATATGCCTTTATAAGGGAGCCCAAAAAAAAAAAAAAAAAACTTAAAAAGCGAAAATGGCAAGCATTAAAGTTTTACAGATGTGCGATGAAGGCAATACAGTGCATTTCCACTTCTGTTTCCTTTCTCACCAATTCGCATGTGCTATGTACAACTATTATAGTTGTTGTTTTTATTATTGTTTGGGACATATTGAGGTGTGGCTACAGGAATTTTGGGACACGGGTCGAGGATCGAGAACAGTACATCGTATTATAAGTTTATAAATACTACATTGATTCCAAATTAAGTGTCCACATTTTAGAAAACAATTGTCCCATAAAAAGTGTCACTTTATATTAACAATACATCATTTAATACTTATTTTCCAAAGATAACTTTAATCTAATATTTATTTTTGACACTTATTTTATATTCCAAAACAAACATTTATTATGTGTGAGGGGTAAATATGTCAATATAGTATAAAACACAACACATTAATTACTTTTCTTAATATGTGTGAAAACTAAAACGAGAACACTTATTTTGGGACGGAGGTAGTATTAATTTTAAAATTTCAATAGAATTATGAGTCAATGATCAATTTTTAAAAAATTTAGCGTATCAGTTACTACATATTATATTAGTATATAATTTTTTTAAATAATGTACAAAATACATAGAATTTTTTTTCTTTTTTTTTGATTGGGGTCGGTTGACCCATAAGGGCACTCCCAGCGGAAGCCCTATACGGTGCTCTATCCCTAAAATGAGAAAAAAAAAATAGAGTTTTGCGCAAATAAATTTCCTACAAGAGAGCCTATCCCTATTTATTTTTAGGGATATGAACGATCATCCCTACTTGTGGGATGCACTATTCATCGCCTAAACATATTTAATTGTTAAAAATTATAGGGATAGGGATAGGGATGCTGCTGGAGTGAAATAATAAATATTTAATATGTATAAATAGGGTTGTGAGGTAGAATATGTATTATTTAATATTATTTGAAATGGGGTGCCTTTAAAGACACCACACATATTCTACTTAGGCACTCAAATTAAAAGACACTACATATTCATATATTATTCTACCTAATGCACCACATTGATTTTTAAAGATATCCTATGCACCATTGTGAAAATAGCATATTATCATTTTTACCTATATCACCACACATGATAAAATCTTCCACTCCAATAATATAACCACACACATAATACTAACTTACCCTCTCCGTCGTGCCAATCCCATCAGTACCGCCACCTACCACCACCACCGGCCCCGCCACCTCCCACACCACACCCAGCCCAGCTGTCCTTTCACTTCATCCACCATTACCCAGCCCCATCGCCCATTACTGTCACCATCACCTTCAAGCTGGAGAAATTTTTTTGGAAATTGGAAGCGGATCAAAACGTGGCTGCACATCGTTAAAAATAAGACAAAATATAGGTGCTGGAAATTAAGGAGAAAAAATGGATGAATTGAATGGACGGTGGATCTATGGTAATTGAAAGTGGTGGTGGGACAATACTACGTACAATGGGTAATTCCTCATTTCTAAAGCTGCAACCATGGACGATTATTTTTTGTCATGAGGGGTGTGTTTTTTTAGTTTTTTATTTTTGGATTCAAAACGTAACGGTGTCTATCCTTGTTTGCTTGATAATATAAGGTAGGATGTTCAATTTAATGGATGAGTTAAGAGAGAATGGTGGGTTTTTTTTCTATGGTAAGAGGTGGTGGAAATGGTGATGTGGGTGGTTGAAAGGTGGAGAAATGATGGTGGAAGAATGGTGAAGATAGAGGTTGAGGGGGAAGGAAAATATGCAATTGTTTATGGGTTAATGGCTGTTATTGTAATAAAAAAAAATCTGGAAATAGTAAAATAAATCTGGACATAATAAACTTGAAATTTAATAGGTGTGGTGTGATTAGTAGATTTATCATTTAAAATATTATTGTGTGGTGCCATGAGTATTCACCTAATTTTTAGAGTGATGTGGTGCTCCAAGTAAAAATAATGTGGTGCCTTTAAAAGCACTCTTTGAAATGTTATAGGGATAATGATATGGATGCTGTTGTAGAGGTTTTTGAATTGAGATATTGTAAAATAGGGATATGTATTATTTATATTATTTTAGGGATAAAATTTGAGGACTCTGCTGTGAGTGCCCTAACATCTGCCGTTGGACATATTATTAGTCTCTAGCCTCGGGAAGACTAGAAATGTTGTTTCACAATGAGTGTCAAAATAGTGATTGATTAATCATGATAGATTTATTATGATTAACGATGTAAATGACAATTTGTGTCATTAATATTTTTTTTCTCAAAAAAAAAGTTTGTGTCATTAATTGTAACACAATAGTTATGCCCGTTATCTAGGGATATACACGATCCGGTTTTCCGGTTTTTTCCTACTTTTAAAACCAAACTATTTTTTACGGTTTTTAAATTCATAAACCAAACTAAACCATAACTAGATAAAACCATTTTATTCGGTCCGGTTTGGATCGAATTGGTTCCGGTTTTTTGTCTTCTTTATTCTTTATATATATATATATATATATATATATATATATATATATATATATATATGTGTGTGTGTGTGTGTGTGTGTGTGTGTGTGTGTGTGACATTCCACTTAGGCTTATCATATAAAGCCATGTAAACTATTTTGTTTCATATTCTCATAGGTCCTATTGGGTTTGGGCCAAAACCTACATGTTTGAGTGATGTAATTGATTGAAGTATTAATAGATAATGATCTGAGATATTACTTATTTACATATAGATGGTTAATGGGATTTTATTTGCACCACACCTAATCTACTCGTGCATCACTCTACCTGTGCACTATAGTAGAACCGACTTTTTGTGTAAGCATTGTGAAAAACCGACTTTGATTAAAGGCCCCCATAATCAATAGTGATATATATAGACATATACAAATATATACAAACACAAAGACACACACATATACATATATACACACATGTAAATATTAAAACACACGGACACACACACACACACACACACACACACATATATATATATATAAAAACCGGACCAAACCATATATATAAAAACGTATATATTTTGGTTTTTTATAATAAAAACCGGACCAAACCGGATATGTATATCCGGTTTGGTCCGGTTTTTATTATAAAAAACCAAAATCATGGTTTACGTTTTTCCAGTTTGAACCAGTTTGGTTCAACCGGTTAATTAGTTTGGTTTCCGTTTATTTTGTTCACCCCTACCGTTATCTTCATAAGTGAAAGAAAGGAAGAAATCGTGCAAATGGGTCCAAGTGGTGAAGTGTAACAAATGACTTTATAGTATGCATTACTTTAGATTTGTGTCACAACAAAATAAATGACTTTATAGCATGCATTGTTTTGCATTGTTTTATTCTTTATTGAAAAATGTTTGTCTCACAATAAAATATCATAACACACTTTTATATTATTGATCTTTATGGAACCTATATGAACTAATATGCATCACATCATAATAAATTGTATAAAAGCATGTTATAATATTTTATTGTGACATTATCAATATTCATTCTCCACTTTGACGCCGGAGCGTGTTGGAAAAACAAATAGGGAAGCGAAAAAAAAGATGAAAGCACAACAAAGTTTCAGAATATACTATGAGAAGCAAAATATTTGTATATTATTCAAGTGTGTTCAAAAAAATCCTACAAACCGGTATTTTATAGCCTCCCAATTCGAGACTTTCCTTTTTTGGCACACAACGGGGGGCCAGGGCCCTCAAAAACAAAACAAAATTAAAGTCTAGGCAAAAGGACCCCTCTTATATCATCTGTAAGTAAACTCCTAATGTAGTCGGGGGTCATTTAACAAAACAAAGTTAGACTCCGACGAATGTCCTCTGGAAGCAAGACAATCAGCAGCTCGGTTTCCTTCTCTCAATGTGTGTCGAATGACACATTCCAAATTATCTTCAGGTAGCTTCTGCAATCTTCAATGAGGGAACCTCCACTTGAATCCCAATCTCCATCATGGTAGATGCTCCTGACAGAAGATAAGGAGTCCGATACAATGACAACGTTGCTGAATTTAGCCTCTCATGCCAGTCTAAGGGCCTCTCTAATCGCTTTAAGCTATGCACAAAAAAGATGGGATATGTTAGTATTCCCATAAAAACCAAAAAGCCAATTACCTTCGTGATTCCTGGCAAGATCCCCCAATAGATGATAAACCCGTTAAGGTATTGCAGCTCGCATATGTGTTCAGTTTGATTCAATTTGGAGGCGGGGGGGATGCCATCTAACCCATCTGAAACTCCTGAAGGTGATGGGTTTGGTACATGTCTGACAATTGAGAATATACTCATTAGCCAAATAAATAATATGATTGCACACATTCACAGGATTCGAAATGACATTATTAAAGATCATGTCATTTCTGTCCTTCCAGATGATCCAAATCGCCATGCTGAATAACGAATTAGCAGGCCCATTATAGAATGGACCAGAAACAAAAGTGTCATCAATTGCATTAACTATCAACCACTCTCGAGTCGCAAAATTCGGTTCGTTAAAGAAAAATCTAAGAGGACTGCACCTCCAGATTCTAGTTGGAAAATGGCAAGAAGCCAAACATTGAACAACATCTTCTAACTCTTTCTCGCACCTACTACACAAATCAGAAGTGCAAATCTTTCTTTTAAACCTCATAGAGTTAGTCATCAGCCTATCATGTAGAACCAACCAACCTCATAAACTTCAAACTCTTTCGGAAAATCTTCGATGCTTCGAAGACTTTTCTCCGAGTCTTCATTCACCAACTTCTTCTTCTGTATCTTTACAAATGATCAAAACCACTTATATTTATAGGCATAAATTCGGAACACAAATTTCGTTATCATCCAATTTAAGTAAAAAAAAACAAGACAAGAAAATTCAAACAAATGAAATTTTAGTTATTTTAGTATAAGTGGGTACAATCTATAGAAAAATCCCTGGATATTTGGATGCCTTTGATTCCCCTTTAGTGAGGTTTCGAGGGTTGCGAGGACTTGATCTCGGATTTTTGCAACATTCCTCCAATTTGTTATGAAGGATGCTGAATTTATGGGAGAACTCTGGATTTGGCGTATCATATTCGATGTTTGTTGAAGAACTCTATATATATAATCATCTTTTGTTGTTGAAGAACGTTGGATTTCATGGTGATCGTCGATTTGTTGAAGAGCTCCAGATATGGCGGATAATCTTCGTATGTTGTTGAAGAACGCCGGATTTCTTGGTGATTTGTTGAAAAGATCTGCATATGGCATATGATCTTCGTTGTTTGTTGAAGAACTCCAAATATGGTGGATGGTCTTTGTTTTTTTGTTGAAGAACGCCGAATTTCGCAGATGTTCTTCATTTTGTTGGAGAATGTTGCATTCTGCAATGATCTTCGATGTTGGTGAAGAACTTCTGATGTTGCGGACAGTGTTCGAGTATTGTTGAAGAACTTGAAGGCTTATTTGTTGCTTCTTAGATTTTCTCTTTGGTATCTAGGCATAAGGCTTGATGCTTTCTCTCTGGCTTCTTCACCAATTGTTGTTATTGACGAATAACTTTGGAATTTGATGTATGATTGTCAATTGTTGTAGATAACTTAGAGGTTTCTTAATTACTTCTTCGATTGTTGGAGATGACTTCAAGGCTTTTTGGTTACTCGTTCGATCATCATTTTGTTGAAGAATTCTATAATTTATGAATGATCTTCAAACGTTGTTAAGGAATCTGAAGACTTCTTTGATACTTCTTCGATCTTATCTTTGTTGAAGAACTCCGGATTTTGTGGATGATATTCGATTGTTGGAGAAGTCTTTGAGGTTTATTTGTTACTCATTCGATCTTCTCTTTGTTGAAGAACTTCAGTTTTGCGGAATCTTCGAATATTGTTGAAGAATCTGAAGACTTCTTTGCTACTTCTTTGATCTTTTCTTCATTGAATAATTGCGGATTCGACGGATGATCTTCAATGTTGGTGAAGAACTTCGGATGTTGCGGATGGCCTTCCAATATTGTTGAAGAACTTGAAGACTTGTTTGATGCTTTCTCTCTGGCTTCTTCACCAATTGTTGTTATTGACAAAGAACTTCGGAATTCGATGTATGATCTTCGATTGTTGTAGATAACTTTGAGGCTTATTTGTTACTTCTTCGATCTTCTATTTGTTGAAGAACTATGAATTTTGCGAATGACCTTCGATTGTTGAAGATGACTTTGAGGCTTTTTTGTTACTCGTTAGATCATCTTTTTGTTGAAGAGTTCTAGAATTTACAGATGATAGTCAAATGTTGTTAAGGAGTCTGAAGACTTCTTTGCTACTTCTTCGATCTTATCTTTGTTGAAGAACTATAGATTCTGCGGATGATCTTTGATTGTTGGAGAATACTTGAAGGCTTCTTTGTTACTCATTCGATCTTCTTTTTGTTGAAGAGCTGTAGTATTTCGGAACCTCGAATGTTGTTGAAGAATCTAAAGACCTCTTTTCTACTTCTTTGATCTTCTCTTTCAATGAATAACTTCGGATTTGATGAATGATCTTCGATGTTGGGGAAGAACTTCGGATGTTGCGGATGGTCTTCGAATATTGTTGAAGGACTTGAAGGCTTATTTGTTGCTTCTTTTCTTTGATGTATAGGAATAAAGCTTCATGCTTTCTCTCGGGTTAGCCCTTTTAGGCGAGGACGGAGGTTCTTCGAACCATTTATGACTCATTTAGGGCGCCGGCCCGGGGTTGTTGTTATTGACGAAGAACTTCTGAATTCGATGTATGACATTTGATTGTTGTAGATAACTTAAAGGCTTCTTTTGTTACTTCTTTGATATTCTATTTGTTGAAGAACTACCGATTTTGTGAATGATCTTTGATTGTTGTAGATGACTTTGAGGCTTTTTTGTTACTCATTCGATCATCTTTTTGTTGAAGAATTCTAGAATTTACGGATGATCGTCAAATGTTAAGGAATCTAAAGACTTTTTTGCTACTTCTTCGATCTTATCTTTGTTGAAGAACTCCGGATTTTGCGGATGATCTTCGATTGTTGGAGAAGACTTGGTGGCTTCTTTGTTACTTATTCGATCTTCTCTTTGTTGAAAAACTCCAATTTGCTGAATCCTCAAATGTTGTTGAAGAATCTAAAGACCTCTTTGCTACTTTTTCGATCTCTTATTCATTGAATAACTGCATATTTGATAGATGATCTTCGATTATTGGAGATGACTTGAAAGCATTTTTGTAACTACAATTCCATAACATACTCTCTTTAATATAGCTTATATACAATCTAATGTATACACCCATTAGAAAACACTCCATTAGTCCTTTTATGTATAAGGAATAAGGAAAATCATTAAGTCTTCTCCAAGAATTGGAACTCAAATTGAAAACCCTAACTTCAGACTTCAGTTATATATGCATTTGATTGTCATCAACGACTTTGAAAATATTATGGTCTGCACCCTCAACTATTCTTACTAACTTGAAGTCAATACTCATAGAATCATAACCAAAACCGTATGCCATAAACCTAGCCATCTTGGAAAATTTTGTCGGTGTAGTGTCATAAACTCAATCGAGTTGGACCGGATACGACGGAATCGGATTATTTCTACTACTCTTTTATGTTTATACATATAATAAATAGATTTTTTGTTATTATATATTTGTTTGTTTAATGAAACAATTATGATATTTATATATGATAATGTCCCTAATGTCAAACTGTGATAGAGAAATCATAATAGTGATTATGGTTGATGAGATCTCGACTCACTTTAAAAAGGCTTGATTCTTAAATATCTACAGTAGTATGTATTATTAAACGGAAAATTAATAGTACGGTTAGACTTGCACGTATTAGATGTCATCTATCTTGTGAAGATAGTGATAGATCTCATCTATCAAAGTGTAGAGACTCTTGGACTTTATGTGGACGTGTATTAGATAATACTACGTTAGATTGACACACTTACTTTATTAAGTGTCGCACTATGTAACGGTTGTGTAATTATCCTTAGACTATAGTATTCATAACATCACGGTGTGGATTGTCATGTTTTGACACTATTGAGGTTTTCCCTAGCCACGAGACGATCGTGCGGTAGTGCTTAGGTATGATATTGAAGCATTTGTAGGATTTATGTCGCTCGTACGGAAATCGTGTTTCCTAATAGTAAGAGTAAATATCCGAAACGGCATTATTATAAGAAATGTCTTATTATCGATAGTCTTTGCAAAGCGAGACTATGATATCCATATTATAAGATACGACCGTTAATGTTTTGACACTCGAGCTTCGACCTTGTGGATATTAAATCATGAATATGATTCTATTTACACGGTAATCGTTTTGTTGTGACACAACAGTTGTTTGCCGTATCATTACTCATCCATTTATATTTTTTCAAAGTAATAAGGCTATCCACAACAACACCCTTTTCAAGTCCTCTAAACACACCGTAAGGAACCTTGATCCACTTTAAACCTACGATAGACACCCTATAAACATCCATTTCCCTAAAATATGTTAACCCACTCCCTGAAAATAGGGTGTCATTTAACATGTATAGTAACTCACTTTTCAGCCCACTTTTGCGGGAAGTTTTTGCATACACCGTACCTACGTGCGGATAGACTCCATGGCACACCACACACCACACGATTTTATTCTGCACTTAAACTGTATGGTTCTGATCGTGCCACCTCACATATCCACACGTAGGTACGTACTACCCAAAAAATTTCACCACTTCTGCTCTCTCTCCTATATTCTCACTCCTCTCTTTTTCATAGCAGTATTTTTTTTTCTTCTTATTTTGCACTACAGAATCTGTCAACACTTTTATTCTGGTCTTTTTCATTTTACTCGATAGTTTTTTTTTTTGTTTTATGGATAAAAATTATGTTGAAGAAGAATATAGTTTTTGAACTATAAAATTTGGCCAGGTAAATAGGAGGTGCTATAGTAGTGTGATATTGGTGGTGGGAAGTATTTGAGATGTTGTATAGGGAGTCATTGTTAGAGTGAATTTTCTTTAGGATGTTAAAAAAAATGAAATTGAAAGGGGTTTAAAGAATGATATAGGGAGTAACCATTGTGGTTACTCTAAGATTGCGTTTTTTGTGGAAGCAAGTACAAACATATGAATATGATGCATCTCTGATATGACCCGTGATCACTTATTACGCGTATATTGGTGTAAGAAATCAATCAATTATCATTATAGTGAAGAATTAAAGTACGTGAAGTTATTGTGTGGTGGGGGAATTTAAGGACGAAGTGACGGATGAAACGATTAGAACCACACATTTTAAATACATAATAAAACTGTGTGGTGTGGGGGCTGTCACACGGTGTCTCCGCACCGTGTAAAAACACCACACAATAACTTCCTTAAAATACACGTGTACTGATCAACAAGATGTAGTGATTGAGTTTTACATTAATAATAACTTTATTAAAGAGCTTTTGTACAAATATAGTTTATTTTATCAAATATAGTTGATGTGTTTAAATCTATCAAAATAACAAGAAATACATCACGAGACAGGGGAGAGCAATGTAAATCATGAAAATTTGAAAGAACACCTCATATTATGTGACCCTAATTAAGGTACCAACATCATGTGTCCAGATTTTAAAGTACCAACATCAACATCATGTGTCAATATTTTACGAAAACCTTATTATGAGTATAAATAGACCACATCAGCTACCAACATCACGTGTATAGATAGGTATAGATTATTATTATTATTATTACCATATCAAAAAGTGTAATTACATTTCAAAAAAAAAAAAGTGTAATTAAATGTAAAGAGTTGTATAAAATGGAAAATAAATAGTGGTTGTGGGTTAGTAATTCGGTCAACCCATGACAGTTTTTTTTTTGTCGTCACTCGTCAAGTATTTTTTTCTTGTTATTATTAAGTTTACTCTTTTACCCCTTCATCAGAGGGTTTCTATGCTTCCCACTCCCTAGTCCACACACCCCACTGGAAAAATAAAACCAAAAAAAAAAAAGAATGCATTCCCCCACTTGTATGACAAACAAACACCTTGTTCATCTGTTCTGTTGATCGCATTCCTTTTCTTTTGTTACAGCATTTATCAATCAATTTGTGTTATCATATCCTCTAACATCCCTGTTCTTGGATTTCCTTGTCTTTTTACATTTTAGCTTATAATTTTTTGAGACTGGGTTTTGGGGGGAAAGATTAGGTTTTTTCTCAAATTGAAGTTGAGGGCTGTTTCTCCCTTTCACGATTCTGTTAATGGAGACTGCGGCGGGTGTTGCCGCCGTCTCACGCGGGATTTCTTTGGCGATAAACTCCTCTCAAGCTCCTCGTAAGGAGTGGCGAGTTGTCGCTGAACAATCTGTTCGGAACTCTAGTAACGAGGTAATTTACTTGATTTTTTGTTTTACGAGGTGCCTAGTTGGCTTTGTCCTTTCTGAAAATTTTCAGAATGATGATGTGTAGGAGCTGGAGCGTTCAAAGTTAGGGCTTTCAGATGAGAGGCTGTTGTCCGAGGTAAGGAACGTGTTTTAATTGGTGTTTTCTCGTATGCTGTTGTTCTACATCTAAATGTAAATGTAAATGTAAATGTGAAACAATCATGGCTTGGCTTGTTGTGTAGGTGCAGCAAGGAAGAAAGCCAGCTGATGTTGATTTCTGTTTGGTTGGAATCGACGGAAATTTGGACAATGATATCTTGTCTCACAGGCTTCATATTCTGGTAAAGCAAAGGGAAGAATTGCAGCAAATGGAGATTAGTTTTCGTGCTAAGCTCATTGCCAGGGAAGAAATAACGGAGATGCGGAGTGCCTATGACTCTCAGTTAACGGATCATGCCAATGCCAATGCTAAACTTCAGGTAGCATATTTGCATGTCTGTGATTGTTTAGTGCTTTTCTCTCTTTTCGGTTCTTTTAATAGTGTTAACCTTGTTTTTTTAAGGAGCAATTGTTTGAGAAGGAACAGAGGATGCTTGAGTTGGAGAGAAAATTGGAGGAAAAGGATAGGGAGTTGCATGCAACCAGATTACACAATGAAGCGGTTCGTTTGGATTTTTTTTTTCTTTTTTTCTATTTCTGGCTTAAGTGTTTGGGAAAGTGTCATTTTTTTTTGCTAAATTTTGTTTTGACTTTCTTCTATAGCAGGCTTGGGCTAAAGATGATCTTATTAGGGAACAAAGCATAGAGCTGCAAACGTATAGGTATGCTATAGAGGATTATCTAATTGCATCCGTCAATTCATGATCTCTAGATTGCTAAGTTCAGTCTGGTTTACTTCCTTTTGCAGGAGAGAACGAGATAACTCTGAAGCCGAAAGAGCTCAACACATCAAACAAATCCATGATTTGCAGGAACATATTCAGGACAAAGAGCGGCAGCTTATGGAGTTGCAGGAGCAGGTTTGTTGTGTTGTATTTGATATTCTTCGTTTTTAGTGTAATATACATAAAAGCAATTTAAGGTACTCACATTCTGGTGACCCAGATACATGCTTCCTGGTTCATCTGTTCCTCATCTTTAGGGCGAGCATATTCTTTGTACTTGTGGTTGTTTTACTCTTAACTTATTTCCATTGGTATGTCATTCAGAACAAAATTGCCCAGGAAACACTGATTTTCAAGGATGAGCAACTGAGGGAGGCCCAGGCCTGGGTGACTCGTGTTCAGGAAATGGATGCACTTCAATCCACTACCAACCACTCGCTACAAGCTGAACTTCGGGAAAGGACAGAACAATGTAATCAACTCTGGCTTGGGTGTCAAAGACAGGTTATTGGATCTCTATGATATCTTCAGTTTTGGTTGGAGTTTTTTGTTTTGTTTTTGTTTTTCATTTCTGGCCATGGAAGTGTACCCTTTGGAAATAGAACTAGGTTTATACACCAGGTGAGAAGTGGAGTTTAATAAGAATTGTCATTCTCAGTTTGGTGAGATGGAGAGACTGCATCTGCATATACAACAACTACAGCTTGAACTGGCTGATGCTGGTGTGAAGAGCGGGACTTACTCTGATGGGTCCCATGTCTCCCAACCAATCTCAAAGGATCAATCTCAGATCAGAGAAAGCAATGGTGGTCAGCTAGATGTGGGTGGTAACGGTGCACCTCAAATCTCCAACCACTTATCCAATGGGAACCCTGATATTGCTTCTTTCAATTCAATGGGAAATACTTCAAGACAGGTATAGTTTGTCCCTATATTAATATTTGGTTTGTAGTTTTCAGTGCTTACAATATGTCATTTTGAGTAAGACTGGTTGAAATTTTTGAATTTTAAGGCGGTAAGCCTATTGCGAATTCAGCACATCTTTGTCATGTGATGCAGAATGTCATTAGCATGCACTAGTAACCTTGCAATAGGTGTCGAATGTCTGATCAAAGATGGAATTGTATTCTGGAACATTAGCATGCTAAAATCTTCTGACAAGTAATGGATCATGTTCAGCATCTTAATTAATCTGTGAATTAATATATTCTGGGCATAGTTGTTAAAGCACTAAGCAATGCCAAGGCGGAAGAGGGATCACCTAGCCATCCCAGGCTACACCTCTCCTACAATTTTGAATATTGATGATCCTACGTAGAAATTTCTGGAAACACAAAAATGTATCCTCGACCAAGGGTCAATAAAAGTAGCATAGTCCTAAACTTAAGTGTAAGTCCATTGAATATCGTAGAAGAGAAAAATTATGGCGTAACGGGTATTTTCGGGTTATACCAAGTGGAGGGCCATGATTATTTCTTATTCCCTCTCACATACACTAGGAGTGTGTAGGTGTGAGTTGGATTAATCATGGCCCTCCACTAGGTATAACTCGCAAAATACCTGTTGCACCATTACTCTTCTCATCATAGCATATGAAATATGGGAGTCTAAATCATACCACTCTCGATACAAGAAAAATGTATTAGAGTAGTAAATAGTAGTACATTTTTTGGCTAATCAGACTCTTTCTTTTCACGTGTACTTCAGTACTTGGGAGTGAGAGACTTGTATGCATATGGTAAGTGAGTTCAGCAAAAGCCTCGGATTTCCTATCTTTAGGTGATTTTTCCCCCCAAAGCTTTCTGTTCATGTGATGTGAGGAAAAGGCGTTAAAACAAAGCTAAAAAAGCAACTCTTAGTTGGCCTAGGCTGCCGGCTTGCATTTTGCTCGCCTTAACAACTATGCTATTTAGTCAGAAGCAACAAAACCAGAAACTGCGAGATGTGTACTTATAAATATATAATCCACAAGATGTTTTTCGATTTCAGCACATAGAATAATTACTTTATTTATATTGCCTATCTAATATTCCCTTCAGCGTCTTCGATACTACTCTGAATCCAACAAGTTCATACCATGCACGCAATTCTATGGAAAATCGATAAATCATACTAGAACTAGAATAAGAGGTGAAACAATTCACACAATTCTATGGTAAACGCAATTCCAGGTTATGGGCAAATGACGTTATGTAGAGAATTCCATGCCTACCTTGGCAGTTTCCTGCCTTTACAAAATATACCAATTTTTTTCCCGTAAATTGCAATATATATCGAAATTTCAAAGCATATTAAGCAAACATCTACTTCTTCACAAGTGTCTGCTGTAACAGTCCGAAGAAAAATAAATAAAGTGTACCAATGCACATGTATACATATGTACTATCAAAATAAATGTAATCGATCAATAATGTAGTTAAAATTACTACGCACTAACGGTGTCCATGATCACACTTTATGTTCATGAAATGGGTGGGGTGGTGGTCGATTACAATGTGGAAGTGGGGTAATAAATAGACTTTGTATGTGAAATCTGTTGGACTGCTTTTGCTGAGTCTTTTTTTCCTTTTACTGTTACCAGACTGAGCATGTCCAAAGTGTTCCTACTGCTCCAACATCTTATGTTGGGATGCCAACCTATCTTCCGCCTGGACAGATGGCTGCTATGCATCCTTATGTGGTGCATCAGCAAGGCGTGCCACATTCAGTTCCATCACATATTGGACCTTTTCATTCAGTTCCTGCATTTTCATCTCTTCAGCATTGGCATAACCAACAGGTTATACACTGATATGCCGCGTCTTTTTACTTTATTTTTGTTGTAGTGCGTTAGCATTGTGATGACTATGTGATCAATTTTATTTATTTATTTATTTATTTTTTGTCGACGTAAAAGGCTGTGCCAGAGGGTAAACAACAGCTGACTCATGATCAACATCCCTCTTTGAATACTGAATCGGCTTTATTGGGGTCAGAGTCTGGCTATGAGTATGTATCTTCGGTAAATGGTCAAGTTCTTAATTCAGAATATTTGAATGTCAATGCGAGTCAGGGAATAGAGCCTCGTTCCGTTCATTCATCAGATGTGGAGGGAAAGGTTGGTGCTTGAAATCTGTAACTGTTGATATATGTGATATAATATGCTCCATTCCTTTTTTTTCCGGGTGGAGGCTTATTTTGGGGTGGTGGGGGTGGTGGGGAGGGGATTTTGTCTTATTTGGGGAGGGCATGGGATTGAACCCTGGTTGATACCCGCAAGTGTGGTGACTTTTACGACTAGGCCAGTCCCAATATGATATGCTTCATTCTTTTGATACCAAATCAATCTATTTAAGTACTTCTGTTATTGCATTTACTACTATTGTTAATTATCCTTTCTTTTTCAAAATTAATCCCTTGGTGATGGCTGAAATGTACACGAACTGGAAAAGTCTTCGATCTTGCCATATTTTTCCGGCCTTTCACATTCAGTCTCACATAATTTGAAATTTCATCAATGAACTTGTGAGGCTTTCGGCTTTAATTTTGAAAAAATGGCTCATCTCGTGCTAAATATAACAAGCTGATGATTAAGAGAGCATTAGCAGGTCCACCTACCAGATGCATATCCCTTAAGTCAGATAACTATTCTATCATATAGAAACACTGTTCGGTTGACAAGCATTTGTCACCAGTCAGAGGATTTTACCTTACACCTGCTTACACAAGTTGCGTATCTAGATACTGTGGTTTTTTGTCCTCTATCTATGTGAATATGTGATGTGCTTCTCTTCCTTTTAGGCTGAGAAAAGCTATTCATCTGGTGGCCAAGATCAGGTTGAATTGCAAAAAATCTCTTCCCAATTCGGTGAAGTTTTGAGATTGGACTCCTTCGGAAACAGCAAAGGCATAAAGGTATTGTTCTTTGCTTTTATGTTGACATGTAAATGTTATGTTCTGATTTTACTAATCCTGGACAAAAGCCTATATGATTTGACCTAAAGTTGAGATTTATTTGTGTGGGCACAGGAAAACACGAACGCATTAGAGGGTCAAAGCCTGATTGAGGATAAACATGGCTCTACTTCTAACTTATCTTCTTATGATGATGCAAATCATCTTTCAAGTTGCAATGAAAGTAGCATGAAGACCTCAGATGTAATATTACCTGACTCGTTGGCTCCTGCTGGGTCTAAAGATGCTGTTGTAGCTGGTAAGACGGCAGAACCGCCTTTACTTGATGAAAGAGTATTGTTGGCTTGCATTGCGCGCACAATACCTCCTGGATCTAACAGCAAAATTAGAATTAGTTCAACGGTGGGTTGCTTAATGTCATTATTTTCAAGATTTTTCATTATGTTTTTGATATATACATACACACATATACATACATAATACATCTATACACATACATTATACATATACATACATCCCTTGTGAATAGGCTGTTCTAACCCCATGAAAATGGCTGGACAAGTATTTGTCAGGATAGTAATAGTGGATACCATAAATGATACACAAACACGCTAGTAATAGTGGATACCATAAATGATACACAAACACGCACTTTACAAGACGTACATGCATTCATGCATGTGTACATACATATTTATACACAGAAGGATAAACAAAAAAGATGTTTTGCTTTTTTGGGACTCATCTCACGTGTCTTTCATTTGCAGCTCCCAAATAGGCTTAGTAAAATGATTGCCCCTCTTCATTGGCATGATTACAAAAAGAAGTATGGAAAGCTCGATGAATTTGTAGCCAGTCATCCTGAAGTACGTATGTTATTTTCTATCCAGTGCCCCCCCCCCCCCAAAAAAAAAAAGACCCCCTATTTTAATCGTCTTATTCTTTTGTATCAGTTGTTTTTAATTGAGGGGGACTACATTCAGCTTCGGGAAGGGGCACAAGAAACCATAGCTGCTACAACAGCTGTGGCAAAATTTGCTGCTGCAGCTGCCGCCACATCTTACTCGTCACATTTGTCGTCTGTATCCGTGACTCCCATGGCAGAGTCTCACCAGTTGAGGAAAGCCACATCAATTGAATCCTCAAAGTCCGATAACAGCGTGTTCAAGAACTATTTGACCTCCCGAGGCACGGCTGATCATCATTTGCATGTTCCAGCTGTACTAAACCAGCCTCAAAATGGTGCAACTTTTAATGGTGCCGGAGCTGTGTCAAATGATAAGATTTTGAGCAGCAAGTCCAAGAATCACAGAGAAATGAATGGTTTTGAGAACAGGCCCAGCCAATCTGTGCTGTTGGCGGCAGCAGCTGTAGGAAATGGAGCAATTTCTGAGAAGAACAGTTATGTTGGCTCAAAGAATATTGGTTCAACTCATTGGAGAGCCACTGCTAATGCTGTTGGACACCAGCTAAACAGGTTTATATTTTCTCTGTGTTGAAGAACGTTTTAGTTTTTGTGCAGTTAGTCAACTCAACATTGACTTTTTCCTTCTTTCAGGACAAACGGTCCAAATGCAAGCTGAAGTCTCACTTCTTCATGGTAATTAAGAAAAATTGCAGTCTTCTTCAGCTTCATTACATGTTTTAAGTTAGGGTTTTGAGTACCATCTGCTAGAACACGGTTGAATCAGCCAAATAACAATAATGCATAGAGGAGTTTATTACTGTTTGTTGTTATTATTATTTACAGGACACAAAGTGGGGCATCTGATGTGTATCTACATGATGACGGTTCCTAAAAAGCTTGGGTGCTGGCATGTTGGGGAGGTTTTCGGTTTGTAAGTTAGATTATGTTAGTTACTATTATTACCTAGACATATTGTTTAGGGGGAAACAATTGCCAAAAAGGCATGTTATTTGTTGTAACTTGTGGGTTATTTAAATTTAAATTTATGTGATGGAGGAAGTCTAGTTGCTGATATATGAATCATATGATGCTCATTTCTATAGGCACAGACAGTAGTACCTCCAATCATAATTATTTGTTAGGGAAACTAGGTGAGATACTAAGCTGGAAATGTCTTTAAATATGGCCTATTATTTTGGACCCTCTCTGGGGGTTGCTTTTGGTATTTTGGTTATTAAGCTGATGGGGAGTTTTTGGTGTGGACTGCATTGTACCGTTGGATGAATGTCGTCTGTGTAGATTTGTTTGTTTCGACAAGTATAGTGTTAGATGGGGTTATTTTTACATGGTGTCTCCGTATGAGGAGATTACACATGTGGCGACATTTAGGCCACAATTCCATTCTACGTGTGGTCCGGATCTCGCCACCGATGGATGAATGTCATCTGTAGATTTATTTGTTTCAAACTGTAGCGTTAGATGAGATAATTTTTACATGGTGTCTTCACATAAGGAAATTATACATGTGGCGACATTTGGACTACGTTTTCATCGAGGAAATTACACATATGACTACATTTGGACCACGATTTCATTCTAGTGTGGTCCAGATCCCTCCATATGTGAGATGGAGGGGTACCTTATACGACTACATGGAATACAACCAAGATACTCTAAAACCAAAAGAAAAAGGAAGAGAATTCCTTCAAATATATACAACTCCTTAATAGACTTCGATTGTACGGTAGAAAAGAAACCGTAAAATGAAAGACTACACTAATTCGTCTAAAAAAATGTTAAACTACTAGAAAGTACTTGCATAACAATTGTGTCCCAACAACAAAGACTTTAACACTATTAACTATAAAATAATAATAATAATTGCTTCATATGACTAGGGATAGTAATTTCGATCCAATCCGGTGGGTATTTTTAAGGGTAGGGTAGGGCATGAGTTTGATTTTTCAAAACCCGTCGAGGGTAGGGTAGGGTAGGGTAGGGTATGAATATGTATTATCTACTCGTCATAATACCTACCCGTCCCACCATATAATATATTGTTTATATTGTATTACTTATAAAAATTATTGATGTTATGGAAAATTGAAATATCACTTTTTTACAAGGAAAAAAAAGCATGTCGCTTAGAAAAAAATAAACAAATATTATTGCAATTAAGATTTAAGACTCGTGCCCCAATCTTTAGTTTTTTTACAAACATATCAATTATCAAAGTTACTGTTGTCGACTCTTCTTTTCCTAATTCCTATTGTCGGCCAACCCTACCGAACTGCAAAAATGTGAGAATTATATATATATATATATATATATATATATATATATATATATATATATATATATATATATATATATATATATATATACACTTTGTTTTATGCTCGCTTTATATTTATTCTTAAAAAATAATACATTTGTCGGTTTGCTTGCTATGTATTTTAATTCTTTTTCCTGTTAAGCTTTACCCGGTTATTGTTGATCTTGCATTTTTGCCACTCGTTTGTCTTTGCTCCAGCAAAATTGATAATATATATGGACTTGTGATACTTACTTGGGAATAAATTTAGATATCCATGGATATCCACAAACCCATGGATATCCATGTGGGGGGTGGGGGGTGGTGGAGGGGGTATGGATCTGAAATGTTCTACCGGCATGGATTATGGTTAGGGTATGGGTAAATAATTTTTTTGATTGGTAGGGTATGGATATAGCCAAACTTGTACTCACTCGTACGCATTGTCATCCCTACATATGACATCCGTCATAATCGATAATATAAAACTCTACTACTTTTTTTTAACATCAAAATATCTTGAGAAAAGTTATGTTGCATCAGTTATTAATGGATTTATACCAAGTTGATGGATGAGATGTATTAATGTCATCCATTTGCGCACAAAAAAAGTGTGTAGGCGTGAGGTAGATGTATCACAACCATCCACTTGGTATAACTCTCCAAAAACTAATGCACCATATCTTTTCTCAAAATGTCTCGGCACACATTTTTCTTCCCGATTTTGTCCTTTAAAATTTTGTGTATTAGCACACATTTCCCCCCCGATTTTGTCCTTTAAATTTTCGTGTAGATTCATCGGACCACAGAATGTTTTTCTACCCGAATTTGAGTCAAAATGTGTAAAATAATCTTTCTAACCGGTATTGAGTATTGAGTATATAAAATACTTAACTTCTAAAATTAAGTCAGAACGGTGTTTGTTGCGTAAACAGAAAATGCTCCCAAACAACAAAATGAAATATTACACTAATGAGGTCACAAGAACAAACACTAATACTTATTAATTATCAAGTACTAATAACAATAAATTGTGTCACAAGAACAAACAATCTAAGATATTAATTTATCAAAATAATAATACATTAATTGATTTATATGATATCCTTCGGGTGCGTGCGTATTTCGTTTCGAAAATAAAATAAAATGATATCCTTCACAATCAATCAATCAATCAAATAATAACAAGAATTGATTCATATGACATCCTTCACAATCAATCAATAATAGTATAAAACTATAGTGTACTTCATTTTAATATGCTTTGTATTTTCAAGATTAGTGTATAGTATAATTCAAATATGTTCAAAACTGCTTTGAATTTGTTCTGAGAAAATTCAGAAGTAAAACTTTCACAAATTCCTTGAAGAGATTATGCATGTCAATTTGCAGCGTCCATATAGATACACTGCAAAAGTGCACCAAACATTTGATCCGATTCAATGGCCATCTATCACAGCTCAGCCGCGCCGGAAAATACCTTGAAACCCTCCACCTCTTCCACCACTTCCGTTCTTCTAACCAGCTTAAACCTGACCATTACACCTTCTCCGCCGCCATCACTTCCTGTGCTAATCTCTTGGACACCACCACCGGTGCCCAGCTTCACGCTCAGGTCATTCGTACTGGCTTCAAGTTCTTCCCACACGTCGCGAATACTCTGCTTTCGCTCTTCGCTAAATCACAGGATTTGAATTCCGTGAAGAGGTTATTTTGTGAAATTGAAAATCCTGATGTTTATTCGTGGACCACATTGTTATCGGCCTGTACGAAGTTGGGGGATATGGTTTATGCTTGTGAAATGTTTGATAAAATGCCTAAGTGGAGTGTTGCTGTCTGGAATGCCATGATCACAGGGTGTGGGGAAAGTGGTTTCGAGAAGACTGCCTTGAATTTGTTCTGCAAAATGCATGTTTCGGGTGTTGGACATGATCATTATAGTTTGTCCTGTATATTATGCATGTGTTCTTTTGAACTTTTGGATTTTGGAGTTCAAGTTCATTCTTTGGTTATCAAGACCGGGTTCCTTGCTCGACCTTCCGTAGTTAATGCTCTGCTTACTATGTATTTTAAATGTGAGATGGTTGGGGATGCTTATAAAGTTTTCAACGAAGCAGAATCTTTTGTGCATGATCAGATATCTTATAACGTGATGATATCAGGTTTAGCGAGCATGGAGAGAGATGACGAAGCTTTTCTGATGTTCAACGAGATGTTTAACGTGGGTCTAAAGCCAACTGAATTAACCTTTGTTAGCATAATGAGTTCATGCTACTGTGCAACATTGGCTGCACAAGTGCATGGACTAGTTGTAAAGGTAGGTTTGGATCATTCTACTTTGGTGAGTAATGCAGCTATGACGATGTATGCTAATTGCGGGAACTTGATTGCAGTGGATACAGTTTTTCAAAATCTAAAAGAGAAAGATGTTATTACTTGGAATGTTGTAATAACAAGCCATGCTAATTGTAATTTAGGCAGAGAGGCAAGTATGGTGTATCTCCAAATGCGCAGAGAGGGGATAAGACCAGATGAATATACCATTGGAAGCCTACTAGTAACATCAGATATTTTGTTGGCTGAGAGCATTCACGCAAGTGTCATAAAAGATGCGCTAATTCAGAAAATTGAAGTTTCCAATGCGCTACTTTCTGCATTCTCCAAGCATGGATTGATTGAGCATGCCTATCAAATATTCATTCAAATGGATTCGAAAAATTTGATTTCTTGGAACACATTGATTAATGGGTATCAACTGAATGGACTACCTATGCAGGGTTTGGAATGGTTTTCAGAGTTTAAGAGGTTGGGACATATTCCTAGTGTATATACACTGAGCATTGTTATAAGCATCTGTACCAGCATATCGGCTTTACAACATGGGGAACAAGTTCATGCATCTGTTATTAAGGCCGGATATTCTTCAGAGACATGTTTGGGAAATGCTCTAATAACCTTTTATGCAAAGTGTGGCGTTTTGGGTTCATCTTTGAGAGTGTTCCAGGAAATGATTCCAAATGATACTGTTTCGTGGAATTCAATGATATCTGCATATTGCCTGCATGGAGAAGGTAATGAAGCTGTTAAGTGTTTTGAATTGATGCAACATTCTGGAGTGAAACCAGATAAGGCCACCTTTACTGCTCTTCTTTCAGCCTGCAGTCATTCAGGTTTAATTGATGACGGTTCAAGGATTTTCATTTGTATGGTCAATTTTTATGGTATTGAACCGGAAATAGACCATTTTTCTTGCGTTGTTGACCTTCTCGGTAGAGCTGGTTATGTTGACGTGGCAGAAGGATTATTAGACCATGATCTGAACATACATCCTAATGTCTGGTGGACATTGATCAGTTCATGTGCAGCTCACGGTAACTTAAGGGTAGGTAGGATTTGTGCCAAGATTTTACTTGAAACCGAAAAGCATAACCCCTCGGTTTATGTGCTGCTGTCGAATATTTATGCCGAAGCAGGGAATTGGGAAGAGTCAGCTAATTTGAGGGAGCAAATGACAAATTCTGGAGTGCTGAAGCAACCAGGCAGTAGTTGGATCAGCTCATATGGCTGTACCACTGCCCCATGACAGTCTCAATGTCTTGTGTGTGATTGATTGAATATGACAATTGAGCTGATGTGATACAGCTACTGCTGCATTTTACTCATTGATCCGTTGTTGCGACTCCCATGATAGAGTCTCATTGGTTTAAGAAAGCCCCATCAATTGAGTCTCCAAGTGGAAAGTTCAATGATGTAGTGTGTTCAAGGACTATGTGGTCTCTGGAGACGTGACTGATAATCATTTGCATGTTCCAGCAGCGCTAAACAAACCTCCAAATGCTGTCACTTTTAATGTTGCTGGAGCTGTATCAAATGTTAATCTCTTTAGCAAGTCCAAACTCCAAAATTCAGATGCTGTTGGACAACTGTTGAGCAGGTTTATGTCTGTTTCTGATTGAGTAAAAGAAACGTTGTGAGCTATCGTGCAGTTACTCTGTATTCAGCATTTCTTTTCTTTCAGGACAAATGTTGCAAATGCAAGCTGAAGTCACACATTCTTTAAGGTTTTGAAGTCTCTTGAATTGTTTTAACTGATAATTTGAGGACCATGTTAGGGGTTGAAGAAAATTATCTGATTGAACAGTGTGTATTAGCGAATCAGCTGAATAACAATAAAGAATTGAGCTAGTAGATGTGATCCGAGATAAACGAAGAAGTTAATTATTATTACTATAAATATTGTTATTACTGTTTATATCTTATGGTGGTTCCATTTTCCTATTATATCGCCGACGATTTCTTCCTTTGTTTGAGACTCAACGTGCCTTGTGATGATTAAGAAATGTGGAAAATGATAAAATGAACATAGTTTATTGAAAGCAAGAACGCAATCTGGTTATTATGCTTCATGTTGTTTGTATTACACGTATGCCATCTTCATGTTCTAGCTTGATCTCATCCGTTTAATTTGAGGTTTCACACATACATACAGATGGTAAATATATAAACTTAACAATCAATAGCTAAATGAGCTGTGGAAGATAACGGTTTCTTCAGTGACACACTTCTGTCTTTTTCAGGGGTTAGGGGTCTCTGCCTCGGCACACTCGGTGATCCAGCACTTGCACTTGCCGATGTGGTTGCAGGAACACAATTTTCTTCTCTCCTTGTTACTTTTTGAAGAAACCTTAATCCAGCTGTTGGAGTCTGAGGTGCTGAATAGCTTCTCACTTCTTTTGGTGAACCTTTACTGCCTGAATAATCTTGTGTTTGTCGCATTTTGATTGCGAATTTCTTGGTTGGCGACCGGGCAGCCAGGCCATGATGTTCCCTTCTGAGAGGAGATGAAGCGGTGTATGAAGAGGGTCTCCCTTGAAAGGTGTCGATTTTAACAATCTGGATATCTTCGTTTTCCTCATACGAGGTTCTGATGATTTGGGCTCTTTTTCTATTCTTTTTCCCGCTAAAAGATCTGGCATTTTCTTTTTGTTTTCCATCCTTGGCCGAAGTCTGATCTTTTCCGAAACTCCACATTTCTTGGCTAAAAGAGTAATAGAATTTTCAGAGCCGAGTGATAAGATTGACTGGTATTAGCAGTTTAGTGACTTTAGTGAGTTAAAGTACTTATGTTAGTGTCTTTAAAAAATTCTCGATTATACAGATTCAAACATCACTTTCTCCTTTTTACACCATTCACTATGTAATGCATCAGATTCTATACCTTGCATAATCTGAATAGAGATTTTGTATTTTGTGTAGTACATATAATGCATAACTTAAAGGTTTTGTACGTTAAACGATTTGAGTAGAGAATCTACTGCATATGATTTTTTGGTGGATCTGAATGTTTTGGATCTCCATTTTACATATTTAACATGCTGATGGACAAGTGGTTAGAACCTGGTAGGAGAAGGCATGATTAGTGTACTTTTGACATCTTTAAGCAGTTCTTTTGTGTTCTGTAACAGTTCATGGATCTTCATTGCCAGGTACTCCTCATCTCCATCAACGTCTTCCAAATTGGCCCCTTTTGTATTCTGCAAACAGAAACACAACAGTGAATCACAATTGTAATTTCGTAAAGAAGTGCAGTGGCATTGTTCCCAAAAACTTACACTCAATATTAGGTCCGCAGTATCAGAACCCTGTATGCAGTTAGCACTCTTGAAGTGGGAAGCTAAGTTTCTTTCATGTAACAGGTTCTCCCTCTGTCTACATACTTGAGTTTGCACACGAATCAGAGCTTGTATGCCATTAAAAGTCTTCTTTGCTTGCATCCTTACATTTTCACCTCTAATCAATGCTTGCAGTTTCACAATCCCTTTAAGTGCCGCTAGCGCTCGCCTTGCCTAAACATATTGTCATGTTAAGCATCAGTTTATATCGGCTATATACGGGCTCTAAGAAATCAGTTCATTTAGAAGACCTATTGTACACAGTTTTACAGTTTAAAAAGTTGGGAAAAAGTAAAGATGTGGACTTTATTACTACCAGGTATCCTCTGAAGGCCGTTTGAACTACAGAAGCAGCTTGGTGGTGTTGTACACTGTCTGTAGCTGCGGCCACATCAGCTGCCAGTGGAGATGCTAGAGTGAATGCAATTGTGCGTGGTTGCGGATATGTGAGAGCATCTGGTGAAGGAATATGCACCAAGTATTCGCCCAATGTTATACTTCTTGGAACATGGTGATGTATTGTTGTTACATAAGGTAAAGCTTTCTGGAAGATCCATCTCCCCTTTGTTCTCTTCTGTAATGATTTAAAAAAAAAAAAAAAAAAAAAAAAAAAAAGGGATTAATATAGTATAGTGTTCTGGACATGAAAAATCTGCATGCATGAATATGGATGATGCAATCTTTTTGTTATCATTTATCTACCTTCTCTTTTGAGTAATCTTGTCCTTGATGATCTCTTTTTTTGGTGCTCAGATTTTCGTTGTCGCCTTTTTTAGGGGATATGAAGACATTCTTCATTGCCATTAACAAAGAGGTACTCCCAATCTTCCCCATGTTTGACAGGGGAAATCCTCAGTGTTTTTCTTGTTTAGTCGAGAGACTCGAGAGAATATCTGTATGGGTAATGTAGGGGGGGGGGGGGGGGGGGGGGGGGTTCAGACTCCCACTTTTGTGAAACAGCATCTAACAAAGTGTAGGTATATGAGGGTAAGATAGTGAAGTAAGCTTTAACTTTTCATTATTTGCTTACTGTAAAAGAAGAAGTCTGTTGTGTTTTTAGACCAAAACAACAGAAACAGAGAGAGAGAAAGCACTAGGTCTTACGTTACTTTACTCGAGAAAACATTCTGCTGCACCTTTGCTTTGCTTTTCTTTTTTTGAATCTGCAAAAGCATCTAAATGATTTGGGAAATGACTTCTCCACCCCTATTAACTTGTCATTAATCATCATTGACTAGTGAACGTGAGCCGTGCAAGGCACGGCCGGCCTAAATAAATCATTATCAACGATAATATCAAAGAATAGATTCCCACGTGAAATAAATCGCGTAAGCTTAAACCGTAACAAATTCAAGGCATAAGACAAAGAGAGCAACAGAAACATATCACATTCTCTCGCACGAGAGGTAGCTTTTTTTTTAGAGACGTGAATATTGTGAATCACTTCTCTTCCAAATTTCTCGGGGAGTTTTCCCCTACAAAATAAACCACAATATGATGTATCGGAGAACAATGTTATAAAATCTATATTTTAGTTTCGACTTTACGTAATGAAACATTATAGAAAAACAATAAGCGGACCATAACTACACGGTCAAATCTCTCGGGACGCCTTAGCTTCCAGATCATTAATATGCTTGAAAATGCGTTTCATTCATTTTCTATACGACATTTCTCTTTCTTATCATTAATGAATACGTCATTGATCTCGTGTTAATTCATTTGGTGGGAAAAAAAAACACGTGTCAAACGGTCCGAAGAATATATAAAAAGTGATTTTGTATTCCAACGTCAATTTTAGTGACGTTCGTACCAGGGGCGGACCCAGCCTTATAGGGGTGGGGTGCATGGACCCCACCTCAATTTTCGGACGAAGTTACTAATATACCCCTCAAAATAATAAAAACATGTATATTATTTCGGACAATATCTAGTGTAAATATCTATTTAAATTTCGATTGGTTAGAAACTTTATTACCTATCCTTGGCCGCGAGGTTCGAATCTGCTTTTGAGTTATTTTTCCACCTTTTTTTTTTTAATTTGGCACCCACCGCGACGTTATGTTGTTCAAAATAATAAAAACATTTAATGTGATGTCCACGTCGTTGCGAAAGGACGCCGTTATTTGTTTGCCCTTATTTTTTTGTTGTTGTATTTTATAGCTAAAATTGACTTATCTTCTATCGTACACTACACAGTAGAACTTCAAATCCGCCGGTCTTTCCGTTTTTTTTTTTTTTTTTCTGCACAAACTACTAACGGTACACGTTTGGTTAAAAAAATATTACACGATTTTATTCAATTGTTGTGCCGAAATCGAATCAAAATTTTTCGGTTGATTGAAATTTAAAATTGAATCCGCACTGTCTGTTGGAGATATTAAAATGAACCGTATCGAAATATACACTTTGTTGTGTATATTCAATTGTTTTGTCGATCTCGAATCGAGAAATCAAAAATTTTCGGTTGATTGTAATTTAAAACTGAATCTGCACTGGCTGTTGGATGTACTAAAAATGAAACGTATCGAAATATACACTTTGGTTCGATTTATGTAGCGGATAGTTGAAAAAGAAATCGGTTTATATATAACCGAAATTCTAGTTTTTACCGAGGGGAAAAAAGAAACCGCTGTAAAAAAAAAGGGGAAAAAAGAAACCGCTGGAAAAAAACGTATCGAAATATACACATTTGATAAATAAAAAAAATACACGGTTTTATTCAATTGTTGTGTCGAAATCGAATCACAATCGAAAATTTTCGGTTGATTGAAATTTAAAACTAAATCCGCAATGTCTGTTGGATGTAATAAAAATGAACCGTATCGAAATATACACTTTGTTCAGTATGTTCAATTGTTGTGTCGAAATCGAATCAAGAAATCGAAAATTTTCGGTTGCTTGAAATTTAAAATTGAATCCGCACTGTCTATTGGAGGCACTCAAAAATGAACCTTTCGAAATATACACTTTGGTTCGATTTATATAACGTAGAGTCGAAATAAAAAATTTGGTTTATATATAACGCTTACCGAAATTCCGGTTATTATCTAAGTGAAAACAAAAAAAATGATGTTTTAAAAAAAATATAAAAAAAAAGTATTTGATAAAAAAAAATACACGGTTTTATTCAATTGTTGTTGGAGGCACTAAAAATGAATCGTATCGAAATATACACTTTGGTTCGATTTATGAAACGGCGAGTCGGATAAAAAATCGGTTTATATATAACGAGATAACCGAAATCCCGGTTTTTACCGAAGGGGAAAAAAAAAGAACCGTATCGAAATATCACTTTGTTGTGTATATTCAATTGTTGTGTCGAAATCGAATCGAGAAATCAAAAATTTTCGGTTGATTGAAATGTAAAACTGAATCCACACTGTCTGTTGGAGGCACAAAAAATAAACCACTTTGGTTCAATTTATGTAAGGGAGAGTCGGAAAAAAAAATCGTTTATATATAACGAGATAACCGAAATCCCTGGTTTTTACCGAAGGGGAAAAAAAATAAACCGTATCGAAATATACAATTTGTTGTGTATATTCAATTGTTGTGTCGAAATCGAATCGAGAAATCGAAATTTTTCGGTTGATTGAAATGTAAAACTGAATCCGCACTGTCTGTTGGAGGCACTAAAAATGAAACGTAACGAAATATACATTTTGGTTCGATTTATGTAACGGAGAGTCGAAAAAAAGAAATCGGTTTATATATAACGAGATAATCGAAATCACGGTTTTTACCAAAGGAAAAAAAAATACTGCTGTGAAGAAAGATTTTATTTTTTATTTTTTAAGTGCGCGTGTCGCCCATGCGTGGAGGCTACGCACGCGCCATTGTGTGGGAAGAGCCCCTTCGCTCTTAATAGATAATAATAATAAGATAAGATTAAAGTGTAAGTCATTGATTTATATGATTTAATAGTAAAAAAGAAACCAAAATAATATGACTTATTATTATCGATGATGATAAAAATGTGCAATTAAAGTTAATTTTGTACATATTTAATGAGTATATATCAATGTATCACTACTTTAAAAGGGTGTAATAGTAAATTCATCAATATCATTACAATTTTAAAAAAAAAAGTGAAAAAGAATATATGTCGGTGATGTTGTGGTAGTTAGTCCCAGTTTTAGGCACATTCAAGATTTTCAGGCCCTAGCCGCAAGATTTTCAGGTCAAGCTCCAATCCCTTTGATCACCGATAACCAAAGCGCCATATACATCCTTGCAGAGTCAATCGTTAACGGACCAAACAAATTGAGATAAACAGTCATTTAGTTAGAGAAAAGTTTTAATCTCGTTTTTCTTACCTTCCAAGTCCTATGGTAAACGTAGTTAATGTATATGTTCTTTTTTTTCCGTTTAAAGCTTTCAATATCCGGGATCAACTGATCTGACTAATTCAAAATTCGGTCTAGATGATCGGTAAAGCATAACTCTTAACCAAAGATAAATGTTTTAACATATTGTCTCATGAGGGAATCAAACCGTATTCCATTAATTGTTAGTTTAACGTCAAAATATATATACATGTATTTTTTGAGGTTTAACTCATGTTTTATACCCTCAAAAAAAAATTGGGGGAGTCTAAAATCCACATTTTTAATACAAAATAAATAAACATGACACACAATTTGAAATTTTTTAAAAATGATAAAAAAAAAATCAGCCGGATAAAAATACCCTGAGTATATAACACGTTGCTCCTCATTTGATGATCACGCCGCTATCTTCCTCTCTTTTTCTTTTTCTTTTCTTCCGTATCAGATGTAAGCTCTTTTTTTTAAACAACCGTAATTTTTTATTTAGAACTCTGATTATCAAAAATATTTCACTGAAATCCATATTTTTTTTCTCTTTATTTTGAAATCTCATACGATACCCTTCCGACGCAATTTTTGAATGCCGAAAAAATATTTGCATTAATCAGAACATTTTCTTATAAACGACTGTAACTTTTGATTTAGAACACCGATCATCAAAATTCTTTAACCAAAGTTTATATACCAAAGTTTATATATCTTTTTCTCTTCATTTTGATGTCTCATATGATACCCTTTCGACGTAGTTTTTGAAATCCGGATTTAATCGCAGCGTTTACAGTAACACAGTAACACAATAACAGTAATATATGTAGTCTAAGGTTAAATAGCATCACGTCCGATCTAAAACATTTAAATATAATACTAGTAGTTTCCAAAAGTGCAAAAATATGGTTATAATGAACATATAGTACTTGTCTCATCAACTGCAAAAAAAACCACCAACATGTGGGAAGAAGCATCAACAAGACAAAATGAAAGTTCCGAAAATAAACTAAAGCACCAAGAAAAAGTCTATTAGCTGCAACAACATCAAGTACAACATTCCCCAAACCTTTTGCACTCCCTCAAAACAGAAGTTCTGATGGGGAACACGCTGCCCATTCTTATATATCAACTGGATAGGAACTTTGCAAAAGTCCATTGAACTTGTTGTCTTTCTTCATAAACTCAAACAATGGAGTTGCGTTTTCTCCATTTACTTCAATTTCTTCCATATTGAACTGCATTTTGTATTAAAAATGAGAGAAGGAGCCTACATTATCGAGAACACGAATCGATATCGAACACCCCTAAAGAAAACCCCCCCCCCCCCCAAAAAAAAAAAAACTAGTGTATTAGAAAGCTTAATGATATGAACCAAGTGAACAACACACTTAAGGCATTACTCCATTTAGGTACATCATCCGAAGACCGACTCGAGAACAGCCTCAAAATAGGTCAATAGCCGGCTCATATAAGGCCCAATTCATGAGACTACTTCAAGGCACACATATGTCACAAATTCAGCCAAGTATCTCAATATATAGCATTAAAATCAGTCGTATAAATTCACAATTTAGCTCAATCACAAAGCATCTTAGTTCATCAATTTTGAGCTCATCTTGATTCGTATATCAATCAGATAAGCGTGCTTGAATCATAACAAGAAACCAAAGATAGATTAAGAGTGAATCATGCCAATCATATAAGCGTGCTTTGTCAATGCTCTTTGATATGAGATTAAAGCCCATGCCAAAGAAACCAATTTGTAATGTATGAAATACAAGGTCCATCTTTTGACCAACTGCAACCGTTTTACTTTCAGTTAATTTTAGTTGTTCCAGGGCCTTCTCCTAGTCAATATGGCAACAATTTTGAAAGTAAAAAAGAACGGTTCAACTAAGAAAACAATAAATGACAACAAAAAAACCTAGAAACAATATTGTGTACCTTAATTATCCCCAGTTCGAAAGTAAAACAAAGACTAGGCTAAATATGCTTCTCGAACTTGGCTCTCCCCCAAATTCTCCTCAACATCAGCAATTCTACAGCATAAGTTGAAGAAAAAGATTAAAGACTAATCATATACGATGATTGGAGCAACTCAAGCAGAAAATGTAAGCCTCACTCCCTTGAACTTAAATCAATGCAAAATATGCATGTACATAAATCAAGGAGGAAAAAAGGCCTCCATCGGAGGTGCTTCAAAACTATTACTAATAATATAAAACATGTAAGTCCTGTATAAAGTCAATAGAGTGGAAGAAGTAATTTGACAACCAAAAGTGCACCCTAATATCCTCATTCCTCAAACTTACGATTTAAAGCAACAAGAGAGACTGTCCATGGACCATAATCAGAAAAAGAAAATGCATAGAAAATGGTGAGGTGAAGTAAGAAAAACACAAACATTTACTATTGAATATAGCCCACACACTAAAGAACGACTGCAGTCAAGTAAATCAGATACTTTTGGCTTTTAGCAGAAAGGCCATGGAGATAACTAAATCACTTACCCAAGAAAAGAAAAACAAAAGGAGTGTACAAGAGCCATTTCCGGACGGAGTAAGCTTGAAGCAAACGAGGGGGCTCAGATGAAGTGAACTGCCGGACGGAAATTGCCAAGAGCCATTGCCGCGGGGAACAATCGTCTTCAACGATTCAGAGAGACGAAAAAGGAGTAGAAATGTTTGAATCGTTAAATGAGATTATTTTGTCCTTATTGCAACTAAAAAATGAGGCGTGGATTAAAATCTAATTAGGTAGTAAAATGTGGACTATTCCCTAATTTTTCAACAAGAAAAAAAACCTCATCTTTTATATAGATGGTTTTTTTTTTTATTATTATTATTATAAATTTATTGAGGGCATATAGATTGCTACAAATTTGACTGTTACAAATGATTGATTCGGTTTATAGTTAAAATGAAAAATAATAATGTTGGTAGTATATACCTTAGGTAAAATATCGTTAAGGCATCATGATCTCTCAAAAATGGCATGTCATGATCCATATTTTAGGTAATGTATAATGTAATGTACACATCATGTATTAAGTATATGTTGAGATGAGACAGCAATATTTTAAAAAAAAACCATTATCTCTCATTCTTATATAATATGTTTATAATGTTTGTCTACTTTTTCAATGTGAATTTATATTCTTTTCTGTTTTTAGGATTCTAAATGTGGTTTCCACATATTTGCATGCCTACCCTTTAACATATTTGGATGACTTGCAATAACATTACATTTAAAGGAAAAAAATCCTCGGTTGATCGATCCTTTAAAGAAATCCAGAGAACAATTTTTTTGTTAGGGAAAATTATGAAAAAAGACAAAAACATTTATGAAATTACCAAAAAGGAATGATAAAAATTCATTTATGGTTGAAATTAATTTTTTTACAAATGAAAAATAACAACAAAATGGTGTAGATGCTTAAGGAAAGTAAACCTATCACTCCCCTTAGCAAAAAGGACAAAAACATAATGTTTTTAGAAAAAAAAAGACAAAACTTGTATTAAGACAAATTTACCCCACTATTCATATATGTCTCTAAAATGAAGCTTATAAAACAACTCCCACGTTCTTGAAGGAAAATAAAAAAAAAAAAACCACTAATTCCCCCACGTTTGCAATAAATATATATATAATAACTCCATAACTTCAAAAAAAAAAAAAAAAAAAAAAAAAAAAAAAATCTCCAGTGGTTTAAACAAAAATGTTCTATCTAATTTTTTAATTAATAAAATTTTAATCTATCTTTTCGATCATCATATTTTTTCACTATAATTCTTATTTTTTGGTTCCTTTATTTTGACCTAGTTATTGTCATTATTTCCATATAGTGTCAATTAGTAGTTTTAACTTGAATAACATGACCTATGTATTTACGATTACCATTCAATTGTCACTATTGTCATAGAATTAATCAATAGTGTCAACTTGAATGACACTATTTATGAATTGGAGAAATTACGAAAAAATGACATTTCATACACCCTTTTTGTCGTTGTTTGTCATTCTTTAGTGTTATTATTTTATTGCTAAACAAAATTGCTAAAAGTCACTTTTAAGTGACACTGCTAGTTGTCACTTTTAAGTTACATTGTCAAGTGCCATTATTTATTGTCACTCTTAAGTGTCATATTTTACGTGACATTTTTTCGTTGAGACTCATAACTTTCAATGAATCTGTGTGTTTATTAGAAGTGTCAAATAGTGTGACAATTAGTAGATATATTGATTAAAAGATTTCAATGATTAATTTTTTTGATATAATATAGTAAAGTTTTTTTTTTTTTTTGTGTTGCAGATCCATGTGCTTGGTTTTTTTTTTTTTCTTTCTTTTTTTAATTAGTTAGTTTTAGGTAACACTTACAAGTTACAAGTAGGGTAGATTAGTACTTATTTTGTCAAATTGTCCTTTTTAGTAAGAAAATTGTGATGGTGTCCTTTTTACTAATTTTGTAATTATTTTTATCATTTTCAACAAGTCTTAAAAAAAAAAAAAAAAAAACGGAGGAAGTATAAAATTACACAAATACATATGCCTAAATCTGTTATAATGACTTGTAAGGCATGACCATAAAATCTCTCATTAAAAATAAAGTTTCTCAAAAATACAAAAAAGTTGGGATGATTTGACCCGTGAATTAACATGGAACATAAAGTTTAAATCCAGTTTGAAAACAAACGGTCTCGATTGAGCCACAGAGTCCCTCTCCGCATGCGGATGGACTACCTAAAAATCAACTCTTTAAGTGGGGAAATACTGGGAGTGGATTTTTAGGTGAAGTAGCGAGTGAAACGATCAGAGCCACAAAGTTTAAATACAGAATGAAACTGTGTCGTTCATATTGAACCACATGGTGTCTCCACACGTGTGGAGACACCACACAAGTATTTCCCAAGTGACGTTTGATCAAGAAACTTTCATGTTAGAAGAGAACCAAACAAAAAGAGTTTCTGTATATAGAAATGATTGATACAGCTGTTCAACAACCTCTGAAACACAAACAAACATAAACTCACTCTGGTTTCACCTGAAAATTTCCCCACCTCTCTACATCATACTCATAATGTTTAAATCTCCTTAGCTAACGTGGAAAGTGGAAACACATATGTGGAGTAGAGACATCCGTAAACAGCATCGTATCGTATACGTGTCTCTCTCTTTCGCTCTCTCCCTCTATATTATATAGAAAGATGAACTAAAGAGAATCAGCTTAGACAAACAGAGAGCTTCTTCAATGCATAGATGGTCGTGGAAGGCGTGACCGGACAGGGGTTTTTGATGGACTTACCCTGAATGGATGCAGAAAAAAGAAAAACAACAATTTGAAATTAGAAAACAATTTTAAAAAACGAAAAAACTGACAAAGAAAACGAAAGGTTACAACATATGAGAAAGCCACCTCAGCGGAAGCGAACCAAGGATTGCACCACTGCAGTTCAGAGCTGCAATTGCACTCTCAGCCTGCAAATGAGAAATTGATATAACAACCTGCATTGTGTTTCTTTTTACCAGAAGACAAGTGTATACGTGTGCGTGCGCGCGCATGCGTGCGTATATAAATTTGAAGATCCCATCAACTCATTCAGCAGCTAATAAGAATCCCCAATGTAAAACATAAGGACAGAGCAAAAATAAAATGAAGGGGGAAAAGCAATAACACCAAGTAACACCAAATTCGAAAAACAATCCTTCAACGGCCAAGGAAAGCACAGAAGATATAAAAGGTCAATCAAATAAAGCAAACACAATGCATCCCAGAGGAAAAAGTACAAAAAAGTGTTTTTTTTTATATTTTAAATATCAACAAAAAGAACATTTTTATGTATATTAGTATGAAAAAAACGGTATCCGCACCAATTATCTTTCATTTTTTATAACACTAATCATTTTCAGTATTTAGATTCACACGTCATTATTATGAATTCAACATTTAAATCATTCACATAATTAATTCATTAAGTCTTCAAATTCATAATTCAGATATTACAGCAGCCACCAAGCAGAGAATTATTAAGCATAACACAAACAAAATGTAGAATTAAAAGGGGCTAAGATCCCCGTTCTTTCCACCCAACTATACATCTGCACGTATACGTACATGCATGCATATATACATATATATATGTGTGCAGGCAATATGTATTATGCAGTAGACTTGGGAAAAAATAGTGTTACGGCTATTTTAAAAACCATATAAAACACACATGGCCTCTCCAAAAAAAGATTTTTTATCCATGTGAGATTGAATATCGTATATATTGGTCTTAGAAAACAAATGTTCTATTAATTTCAGCACTTCCTAAAGTATTCCAGAAACTCCAACACCTAGACTAATCAGTCATGTAAACTTTCCTATGTTGTATAGCTTCTTCACTCAAAATCCACAAATGATTCCAACAATGTCTCTGCACTACAAATGCATTCAATCTATCATTATCAAGTAAATTTTTTAACATAGTTTAATCTAACTCATGTTACGATAATTGCATCTTTTCCTATCCATGAACCCATCACTCGATAAAACAATATTGACTACATAAAATATAATCGTAACAATCATAATATGTGATTATTGTCACCACGTCTTTCTATTTGTAATGTTTTTCTTATTCGAGCATCATGAATTCTAAAACAAAGACCACTTCCTGTCATATATTTAAAGGTAATTCTTCATATAATATATATTTGATGTAAATCTGAGTATTGTCATATATTTAAAGGTAATTCTTCATATAATATATATTTGATGTAAATCCGAGTATATAAATAATGGCAATAGATGACCAATTGACTTTAACTAACATTTTATAAAAATATTAGTGAAAACACATGAAAAAGGATCGTGGTCATACCCTCGCGAATTCAACAAAAGCTATCCGCGTAGGATGATTATAGTCACCGAGTAACCTCAAACGATGGACCTGTGAAAAGAAGTCATACCATGCTAAAAATTAGACATCAAACAACACTATTTATTTTATCGTTATAAAGGCATGCAATGCTATCCATAAAGCTACAAATTAGACATCAAGCTAACACTATTTTATCCTTATAAAGAAATGTGATGCTATCCATAAAACTACAAATTAGACATCAAGCTACCACTATTCTTGCACGTATAAACAACAAAAGAACATTAGTCATAAACTATTTCGTTTAAAACATTTCAAGCACTAATATTTTCTTTGTAACATTTTAGCAAAGAATATGTCTAAACCACATGCCCCTCCTTTCCCATCTCCACGGACGTAGCCCTGACCATCCCTTCCCCAACACAACGACTCAATTAACATTCCATTCAGACCACGACGTTAAACTGACGGATCAATCTCATACCTACCTGTCTCCTGTACTAACAGGACAACACAATTAAAACCTTCTTCCATTCAATAAAGCCGTTAAACTCACGGATCAATCTTCCATTCAATAAAGCCGTTAAACTCATGGATCAATCTCATACCTACCTGTCTATTATACTATTTCATAGGCATATGCTATAAAATGGTGAAAAATCCACTATTTCATATAATGACAAATCCAAAACTCACACATCTCCACCAGTGGCGGTTCATAACTAAGAAACAAATCATATTATCATATTTAAAATATTGACGGAAATAGTTTACTACATTTTGCACATCATACCCAAAAAGAGAATTTGGATAAAGGTCAAAGGCAAGAAAAATCCAAAACTCACTCATCTCCACCAGTGGCGGTTCATAACTAAGAAACAAATCATATTATCATATTTAAAATATTGACGAAAATAGTTTACTACATTTTGCACATCATACCCAAAAAGAGAATTTGGATAAAGGTCAAAGGCAAGAAAATCTAAAACTTTTAGTACAACGATCGACAACAGTTGATGGTGGCAGCATGAAACAAGGGAAGTTTGAAGAAAATAAGTAGTAGCGCAAAATGATTACAAAGAACAGTTTAGATGCTATATTATTCTTTTCCATATAAAAACAATTACCGACCTGTCCACAGAGCGATTCAAAGAAGAGCTTGACATCTGCAGCAATAACCTATACATATAACGTGATGCTTACAATAATGACTCCAAAACACCATTTAACACCATTTAATTAAATGAGATTCGGACGCGAACATACCTGCTTATCAATATTCGTACAATAAATAGTTCTCGTACACATTTCCCTCTCGTCTTCGGACTAAAGATCAATTAAAAATAAAATTAGCAAGTAGAGTTCGAGTTCAACCTTATACAATGTACGTTATTAGCCTTTATAAGATTAAAAGATTCCGCACCCGTGGCAAGAAAGTTGGATTTACAGGAGCAATTGCAGTTTTCGAGGGCTGCACCATTACAGGATAAAATCCAAGCATAGTCCCAGATAGACTTAATGCATTGAACGCACCAGCTGGACAATTAAAAGCAGAAGAATAAGGGTTGGCCAAACTAAAATATAATATATATAAACAAAGAAATCATCAGCATACCCTCGTCGGTAAACTCAATGAACGCAAATCGAAGAACGGAATTAGGATCCCCACACACTCGACAATCCACAACCTTAAAAAGAAATAAAAAAGAGTAATAACCTTAAAAAGAAATAAAAAAAGAGTCGATATTGTTAGCATATATGTATTTTTAAATAATACTTGTTAGAAGGGTATTTTGCCGTTATCATGTTAACGTATATAATCCTCTTTTTGTAATCATAAATTTATACTCTTAACCTATTTAGCTCAATGTCAGCAGTCATTGCATATGAAAAACTATAAATTGATGCAAAAACTGGACTACTGAAATTTTATAAACAGATAGAAATTCATCCACCTGTCCACAGTGAAGGAAGAGATTTGCAAGTTGCTCTTCAGTAACCTATAAATCAGCCAAAGAAAACAAACAAGAATGAGAATAACCACAACGAGAAAACACAGATTAATGAAATAGATTAAAAGAAAAAAGATATAACATGGCAACCCATCTTTCACCTGATGATCAACGTCAGACACATATACTGTTCGCCTAATCACATCCTCTCGTTGTGCCGAACTTGTTCGGCCATTCAGCTTTCGCTTACTGTTAGGATAGCTATTCTTCTTCTGTGCATACAATAATTAAACACATCACAAAGCACATACAAAAACACTATCCAGCTAAGTATGACAAAGGGCCTTGATACCCACACATCAAGGCAGAGATAATATTAATCTGCTAACCAGAATCTAATGCCAAGACAGTATAAACATCTCCAAACTAAACGCATTCAAAATGCTTGTTTTCTCATCAAACACTGACATTCAAGAGTTGACAATATAAAGTCATAATAAATTTACAAGGCTAATTATCTGCATATGCTATGCTAACCGGATGTAATCGCAACACTGTACAATGAAATTAGCGAAAATTTGAAACCTTTACAGTTCCATTTTTCCCAACCAGTAAAAGCTTGAAGAAAGCTTAGCAAAAAATTGGAACTTTTTCAGTTCCATTTTTCCCAAACATAGGCAATTACGGATGAATCATATTGATTACCTTTGAAGTGGGATACCCTTTGAGATTTCCAGCTTTATCGTGGACTGCATAATTGTTGGCACTCTGCCCAAAATGCCCTGCAGCTGCTAGGGGTGGCCATTGATGATTCAGCGTGGCAAAAGACGGTGGTACAAATTCCTCAGCCATTGGATTTAATTTTGAGAGCATCTCCTCCAAATCCCTTATTTCCTTCTTAAACCCTTCATTCCCACTCTTCAAATCACCATCACCATCACCAACTCCATTACTCATTTTCACTCCGTTATCATCACCCTTATTCAAATCATGATTTTCTTCTGTAAGACTGCTTTCGACGCCTTGCTTATTATGCTGCTGAGGCGGCTCTGGATTGGATGCTACCATCGGCTGCGTCCCGGAATTCTGCTGCTGGGAAGTGATAATCTTCTCCTCCTGGTGCGACCCGAATTTGATGCTGAAAGATTCATCGGTGGGTTGTGAGGACTTTGATTTTAGCCCAATTGGGCTTTCGGCAGCTGCCGTCATCTTTGACGGACAATGATGGTTGTGGGGATCACCGGCGACGACATCGTTTTCTGCGTCCACCTGATTGGACAACCCTACCAGGCTGATCCCAACATTCTCCACAACCGCCATGATCGCTGCTAACTCCGCCTCCGTTTGTCAGAGACTGAGAGACTGCCGCCACCAAAGTTTATATCTTTTTTATTATATGTTCTTGTTCAAATTTTTTTTCTGCGGAATGTAAGTGGAAATAAAAAATGGGAAATATATTGAGAATCGAATTCTTCGTATTCTGTTTGATTTTGGGGGAAAAACAAAAAAGCGTAAAGGGGGAATGGTAGCTATGAGGACTGAGTCTTCATGGTGTCCGTTCAGAGAAGACAGGATAGCACAGGAGAAAGCCACAGATGGTGAGAGTTGATAAATCAAATAAGATCCGTATTAAATGAAAATAAAAAAGGGAAAAAACTGAATTGTCAAGCACAGGTTTTTGTTTTTTTTTTTTTACCCGAAAGACGAAAGTTTTATTATAACCGAATAAACAAAGTTTACAACACGGCCAAAGCTGTATTACAACGCGGTCAAATACCGCACTAACAATGCCAATCAATTTTATCAAGACCAAAAGTTCCCATGAGGCGAGACGCGATAAAATGGGGTGAAGCCAAGAGAGCGAGAGCTTCACCCCAAAAAAAAAAAAAAAAAAAAAAAAAAAAAAATCTAAGACAAAACCGAACAAACTACAAAACGTCTAGCAACGGAATTGAAACCAAGGGAGGAGCAATGATCCAAATCAGCCACCGCCGGCAAACCGCCGCAGCTGCCCGCCACCTCCAAGCGGAGAGAGAAGCCCGAAAGAAAGACTAACACTTCCGAAAAAAGAGTGACTGCCATAAACACCGCCTAAGAACCCAAAGCTTTAGTGGGAATATGAGAGGCACCCGACGCCGGAACGCCGCCGCACCACCCTGACTCAACCGCTTGATAGAACTCCACCACTAGACGCGACCTCCATAAGGCGGCTAGAGCACGGAACTAGGCGGGGATGAGCTAGATCTGCAAATCCATCCGCGACACACAGAAATCCGGCCAACACCGCCAACCACCAACAGCCCAAGCATAAATCCATCACCATCAGCAACGATGTAAGCTCCAAGAGAGCTTAAGAACACGGATCAATGCCTACTACCGGAGATCGGAAGGCGCAAGCAGGAGGAGCACAGGGAAGGAAACAAGAAGAAAAGAAATGAAAAGAAAAGAAACAAAGCTATTTACAGGACGCCGGAAGCCTAGCACCGCCGGCGCCAGAAATGATCAACAAGCTTGGCTAAAGAAGAGTCGAGAGAGGTGAAGAGGTATAGAGAGAGAACATTTTCTTGGGTCGTTTGGATCCCTGTCAAGCACACGTTTGTTTTTCATTTTGGAGGATTATGGGTCAATTCTAAAAATTATGGGCTAATTTTTTTAATTACAATAAAAAAGAAGAGTACTTCACTATTTACTGGGTACAACTTTTTTAAAAGCTGGAAGACTCTCAAATTATTGCGTCTAGAGAGATTTGATGGTGTCATATACTCAACTTTAGCCAATTGGCTAGGCCTAATTGGCAAAAATTATAAGCTAATTTGTAGTACATTATTTTATTTGGGTAAATTCCTACGAGAGAAATTGCATCATTCTCACTATAAAGTACAATGACTTATATCACTAGGTAAGATGGTTTTGGAGTTTTTTTTTACTACGATTTTGAGTTTTCGTATGTTTGAATATGCTTGCTGGTGTAACAATTTTAAATATTTTCAGATTAATTTGTAGGTACTATCTCTAAATCGTTACGAATTGCTCTGAATTTGTAGAGATTCGTAGATAATATATTTGAATTGCTACAAGTTGATATGCAAATGTATGAATTTATAACAATCCATATTGTTTTCGAGTCTTACGAATTACTACAAAAACGTAGGGTAAAAAGTTTGAATACAGAGGGAAGAATCTCTCAGACCCCCATTTTCGTATGTTAGAAATATCAAGCAATTTATTTCACACAATGAAAGATATATTACGAACAACCAGACTACCGTCGGATATTACAAAGATACCATAAAGTAAAAAACATTCGGGCCACCGTCACCGGCAAGACTATACCCCGGACCACCACCAGGCAAGGCCAGACCAACATGGGAGGAGGGGTCCATGGACCTCACTCAAATTTTCGTACGAAATTATTAATATACCCTCTAATAATATTAAAAAACTACATATATTATTTCGAATATTTTTAATGCAATTGTCCATTTAGTTCAATTGATAAAAGACATTATAAATAACCCCATGGTCATTGAATCAAAACCTTTTTTAACCACATGGTCATTATAAATGACCTCATTTTTTCAACTTCTTTTTTTGGGTTTTTTTCCTTCTTATTTTAACCTTTTTTTTTCCTTCATATTCATCTATGTTTTTGTTTTTTAAGCAGTGGTTTTCATAACATGTCTATTAATTCATTTTTCTAATATTTATATATTTGTGAATTTTCTTATTGTGATTTTTCAAGAATTTTTTCGCTACGATATTTTAGTAAGATTTTGGCCTCACTGAAAAAATTTATGGGTCCCCAATGCCGTCAAGATTTCACATCGAACAACCATCAGAACTAAAGACCGGACATATTTAAAAGAGATAAAACTAACAAGAAAGTGGAATCTCTTACTCCCAAACATTAGCTTTTCTAAAATGTCCACCACCAGCAAGCTCTCGGTCTTTTAGCCAGAAGTGGAATTTTCCCCATTCTTATTCAATAAATGGATCTAGGATAAACACACTTTTGGTTCATTTTGTTTTCTGACTTTTGTATTTTTATATTCGATGTTTCATTTGGATACTTTCACCCCTCACGTATGCATTTCTTTTTCATTTTCAGTTCGAAATGTCATGTATCGATAATGAAATGTTGAAGGTATGAAACAACCAAATCAATGAAAACTTACGTGTGGCAAAAATAGACTGAAAAAGTACTTAAAAAATACATAGATAAGAGGCAAAAGTTTCAAGGCAAAACATAACGGATAGAAATGTAAAACTCGTGAGACAAAAATATCAAATATTTGTTTATCCAAATGAATTTTGGTTGAAATATTATTTGAATTACATCAGGAATTATATCAAATAAAATAGTTGTGATGTTTGAGTAAAGTGGATCGGAAAAAAATTAGGAGAGAGAAGTCTATGTTATTCAATAGATAAAGTTATTTGTTTTAAATGAAAATTTATATTGTCCAAACAAGTCCTCAACTCATACCCTTTATTTTTGGGAAAGAGCGCAAGTGTTATCTTAATTTATTAGGAATAGATGAAATTCCAACATTGATCGATATGAGAGAGTGTAAGGCTGACGACAATGGTACTCCTCATCACACTTTCTATTTATCTTATTTTTCGTTTCAAATTTATTTTTTCAACACCCTATAAAACAACAACTCCAATAATACTCCCTGTTACAATTCCTCAAAATTACTTTTCATTCACATTTCAGCTAATTAATTTAACTACCAACACATTTTCCATTTTTTTTAATACAAAAATCGGAATGAAATATTTATAGATTTTTGTCCAGAAGGACAAAATTATCAAAAAATTGGGATAGAAGGAAACTGTAATTTAATAAGGACAAAAGTAATAATTATGAAGAATAAATGAAATAACAATTGTAGAATAGAGTAAATATGAAGTAACAATTGTGAAACACAAAGTAACATTAACACGTGAAATAACATTTTAAAGTAACAATTGTGATTTTTGTCGTCATGAAAATGTTACTTTTGTCCTTCCGGACCCATTTATTAATTTTTTTGTCCTGTGCCGCAAAATGAGATTTTAATGTTGTATCTTTGTCAAAAAAATGTCGTATACGTTTAAACAACCAAATAGGAGATTATTAAATGTCCTCTAATATATGTCGTATCGTTTTTATTAGAGGAGATTATTACCGAAATGGTTAAAATTGAGTTTAGTGTAGTTGAAGAAGATTAAGATAAATAGGTGGAGAGAGAAAAGTGGATCGTGTGGTTAATTAAAAGTGGTTATTATTCACCCCCAACATTCTCCCTATAATAGGAGAATGTCTTAACTAAAATTGGGGGGATTGGGGTTAGGAAAGAGGGTCCACTGTGGAGATAAAGTGCTACAGTTCACCCTATATTAATTTTAGAGGCCCCTTAAATACCACCACTATGGTTACTCTAACCTTCATATCTCTCATTCACCTCACATCTCACCCAACAAATTGCTCATACCATCCTCATATTTCCTCAACTCATACCTTTTTCGGTGTGGATTGTTGGTTACTTCTCGGACATCGTGGACACATCGTCTCCCGATGACATTTTAGTTGTTTGTTTGACGGATCCTGATTAATAAAATAGTTTGTTTCCTAAAAAAATAAAATATTCGACTAATTAATTAATATGAATGAGATCATAATCAATGGTACATCATCCACACTTTTATTATCATCGATCAAAATGTAGACACATTAATTAATAATAGGTTTACTATAATCAATAATAAAAATAATATGACACGCACAAATTGGAAAATAATAATAATATAATAATAATAATAATAATGAGGATGATGATAATACACATATATATTAAATGGATATGTAAAAAAAATAGGAAAATGATATATACTACACAATATGTATATTACACATTCACCACTTAAAGTGTACCTATTGATTAAAGTATATTAATTAAAATGAATGGATAAGAAGTGTATAGTGATTATCCACTCTAGACTATGTGTAGTGAATGTATCACATCTCTTAATTTTAATGAGCAATGTACTATTTTCTTTTGCAAATTGTGCTTCTTCAGGGAGAGAGAAGAGCATTGTACTATTTTATTGTTTTTTCGGGAGAATAATAGAGTTACTCCCTAAAATCAAAACCACAAAATTAAATTGGGTGTAGAAATTATGGGGGTAATTCTATCGTTTTCCTTCTTTTTCACTAGGACATTGCACCGCTGATTAGGACTGTAAGTGAGTCTTAATATTTGATTCGATTCGGTGTATTCGGCTCGAAAATGTTCTTTTCGGGGCTTGATTCGTATCATCAAACGTCAAATCAAGCTTTAGAAATAGGTATTCGACAACCGAGCCAAACATGTTCGATAATATTCGGCTCGTACACTTGCAGCATAGTTCGGTTCAATATAAATTCTTTAATGAGAATAATTGATTGGGATTTGGAAGTGTATTTTGTATTTTGATGACTTTACTACTTTTTGTTTATGAAGTTGTTCCAATTTGAATCATTTTGACGTTTTAGACATGTAATGTAATATTTTGGACTAATATTTTGGACATGTAAACATGTTATATTTTGGACGTGTTATATTTTGGGACGTAATATTTTTGAACTAGAATTTTTTTATTTATTCATTTCACAAAAAAATTTATATATATATAAACATGTCCAGAACGAGCCGAACATGTTCGAACTATTCGAACATTTCGAACCTAATCGGACCGAATAATTTCCCCCATTTTCCCTGCCGAATACGAGCCGAACCCTAATATTTTAGGCTCAAAAATTTCGAGCCGAGCCGAACCTTATATTCGAATAATTTCAAGCTGAATCAAATAATGTCAGAGTTCGATAGGGTTCGGCTCGCTTACATGCCTACCGCTGATTAATACTACTGCCCATAAAGGAAAGCCACACTGCAATGATATAACGGGAAATTGGTAAAAGTCATTTTTTTTTTTTGAAGGGGTAAAAGTCAAATTTCAACATCAATTCAGTTAGTAAACCTAACTATATTTATTAACACAATAATGAAAAATTAAAGAATAACTTCTCAACAATTTTTTTTTTTAAGAGAATACTCAACATGTAAAACTGGTGTTATTTGCACGTTTGGCTAGAAATCAATAGTGCAATTGGTGAAAATTTGCCGCTATAATTGTAACGCCCCGCTTCCGGATATCGAGTCCTTATCCGGAAACGAAACGCTCGACACGTATAATATTAAATAAATCTAATATTACACGTAAGTCTCTGCTACGTCGTATCGAGTTAAGCAAAACGGAAGCTAAAAAGACTCGACAGACACCATAAATGCTACTATGAAAAGAACTCGACATACTAAAGGCAGAAATGTAACGTTTATTACATTGGAAAGCCAAACGAAAACTAAAACGACGTACGAAATCCTCTAAAATAAACTTAAAAAAGAAATTACAAAACTTTCCCAAATAAACGACAACTCTATAGTATAATAAGGAAAAGGACAAAAAGAAAATGCTTCAACTCCGGCGTCCTCAAACGTCGTCATCAAAGTGTGCCTCGAACTCCGGATCTACCTGTTCATCTTCTCACCCCCAAACACATAGAAAACAATGCATTTGAGGTAAGTACAAAGTACTCAATAAGAGGTAGAAGCTACAAATAAACTAAGGTTTACAATTCAAGTTTTATAATTAATAAGTTGTCTTTCGAGACCGACTCAATCTAGGTTCACTCAATCAACATGTCGTTTCATCAACGAATCAAATCCTTTGTTTTGCCCATTGAAGGTAGTCAATACGAGCTATGATCCGCGCCTTAGACCAAGACTACGGTTGGAACGCCACAACGTACGTTTAAGTTCTCAGCGATCCTCCAATCCAAGAGAATCTCTTATGCACGTTAAGTGCTTAATCGAAAATAATATTTCACTCAAAATTAACTTGTTCACTCGAGGGCACTACGCGCACTTGGTATGGTGCTACTCACCACGAAGTAACATGGGTGCAACATATGACGGCTGGATCTCGCTGCGATTGCTTTCAAAATAACCACGGAAGCTAATTTTAACAGCCCAATACCATGTGCGGTTAAAGATACATGTTAACGACACACACCAGATGCAGGCCGCCCTTGATTCTTATATCCATTATTAGCAGCGTGCATTTATTTGCAGTAGCACACGTTCGGCGAAGTCCTAATTTTCGTAGGGTCTCGGACTTACGGGGTTAACTGTTCCTAAGTAACGACTTAGGGGGGCAAAGACTTACGAGATTATTCACTTTCGTCCAACGCTAACAATGGCGCCACAAGCATCGCGATATGCATAAACAATATTGTTCATCACTCTTTTTGGATCGTCCAAGAATCTCTATTGATGTTTAATCTTTTAGTTACACAAGTATGTAATTATTAATGGTTATTAGCTCGAGGGCTAGCCACTCACCATGAAGTAACTCGGGTGCAACATATCGGTGGATCTCAAGTGTTTTCAAGTAATGTTTAATCTTTTAGTTACACAAGTATGTAATTATTAATGGTTATTAGTTAGCCACCAAAGTGTTTTCAAGTAAGCTTCCTCGCAAACTCAACTCTCTTTCCTAGACCCCTAGACACGGACAAGGCCTAGAAATTACACAGACATTGATGAACTCTAGTCCATCAAAACAAAAGCCCTTTCATGTCATTCCGACGGATCCGAACTTCAACTCCCTTTAAGAGTACATTCGGTGTTTTAACTGAACGAATCGGAAGTTCAATCGAAGCTTGTTTATGGTTAATTAATGTTATTATATCATGAAACAACGTTTAGTTTATAGCTTAATTAATGTGCGCACATTATATCATGAAACAACGTTTGTGCACACTCGTTATCATAGCTTAAAATGTGCTTATTAATCAAAACACACTAAGCACACAAAACTTCTAAACATGTTTTTATGCACTTTTTCGATCTTACTTTCAACATCAAAATACTCGTAAAAAATCTTTTATCTACCATAACAACTCCAAATCCTTAGGCAACATGAAGGTATGATTTCTAACATAAAATCATATCAAACCTCAACATAAACCTAATAAACCATAAATTAACTTGTAGGAAGATCCTCTTACCTTTTAGAAAGCTAAACCAATTCCAAATCCTCAGAAAAACCAGCAAAACATGATCTTTTCTCGCAGGTAGCCTATGTGATTAATTCCAAAAAGGGTTAGATTCGATCACACGCTTTGATTAACACTTGAGACTACGAAAGATATGAGTTTTGATCTCCAAAACTCATCCAAAACAAAGCGAAAATCATACCTTGAGAAAAGCTCCAACTTTCTTGTGTTGAAACGACGCCCTCTTCACGACGATTCCAACGCTTCTCTCGGATCTAAAAACGGTTGAGATTCGACTTAGCAACCGGAAGAAGTCTCTCAGCCATTTTCTTCCAACTCTCACACGCAGAAAGAGAGATTTTAAGGAGGAAATTCTGATTCAAAAGGTTAGGGAAACTAATACGGTTTATTTTCCTTAAATATGAAAAATCCCAATAATTAACCTAATCCATTACTTTCCTTAATTGCCCTTTTTACTAAAAATCAGATTTATCTCCAAATTATTTATATATATTTCGGCCATATAAATATAAATACACTTAAAATACTTTAATCCGTGATTCATAATATTTCATTTTTTGCAAAAAGACACGTCTGTTCTTTTTCGAAAAGTCGGGATATTACAATAAGGACGTGGCTATTACTTTTTAGTGGTAGTAGAATGTTATTTAATTTGTCAAAGTGGCGTTATTCTTTCTACTTTATTCCTTGTAAAAAAAACTTCTACTATATTGAGTTTATTCTTTTTCGTGTGGTGTTCTAAAAACTAACTGATTATATTCTGTTTTTGTGACTTATTCAAGCAATATTTTTTTTTTTAACGAAACGAAAGGAATTTTATTCAAGCAATATATTTATTGTTTGAATTTTTAATAATTTAAGGCTTTGCGTTTCCAGGAAAAAAAAAAGAAGAAGGTCAATATGCTAAGGTAAAATGCTATTACCACAACATATCTTATTTCAATACCTCTACGAAACTCACACGCAAAATAGTTTAAGAGACTTGCAATAGATACCGTAAATCTTTTAAAAGCTGTATTTTAAAGATTTTAGAAAAAATAACACTGCACCATATAATCAATTTTTTAATGTAAAATTCCATTACATCTATCGATTCATCCATATTCTGTAAATTTTATTTTTATATATACCACATTCCATAAAATAGAGGATATATGCATTTCATCTTGACAAAGATTCTGTAAACTAGAAAAAACATGTATTTAAAACTGTAAAATAGAAAATTCGCTTAGAGAATCTGATGCGATTACTCTAAGAAACGTAGCTTTACCAAAACACAAAGAAAAAAGTAACAAATTAAAAATACGCACAACCCCTCTTCCACCTTTTTGCCCCTACGTCTTGAAAGAAATTTACAATACAATCGTGGTATGAAGTTGTACCAAGCGGCATGCATTACGTTCTTTCTTTTCGAATCTATCACATACAATAAAATTATATTATGTAAAAAAGAGTAAAAATAAAAAGCTCTAATATGTGTCACTTATTACCATTTTTATATAACCGTTGTACCATAAAATTTCTCCTACTCCGCCCTCGGTCTGTAAAAACAACTCTTGCAAAATCAAGTAATTACTATTATAGATTTTTTTCTTCCATAAATCGCATATTTCACTAATCGTTTGTATTCAAATTGTGATTCGGATAAATATTATCGCAACAAAATGGGGATCAACCTGTATGTGGAGAGAAATGTATGTTGCTAATGCAACATTTCCGAAATGATGTGTTTTGGCTATAAAAAGGCATCAGACTGCAAACATGAATTTATTAAATTAAAAAAAAAAGTATTATCTGTATATTCCTTGAGCGTCTTTGTTTAGATCAAACAAGTCACTATTAGAAATCAAACACCTTTATTGTATATTGAGAGAGTTTTTCGAGAATCCCCTTTTGTGACAAATTGTGAGGACAAAATATATCTTAAAATACGACGTCTTTATGTGTCTTGAAATTAATTTTTGTCTTGATTTTCCAACAATCATCTCATCCCACCTCTTAACTTTCACCTTCACCCGTGTGTGTGTGTGTGTCTGTGATTTTCTTTTATTACTGAAAATGTATTTTATAATTTTTTTTATGGGGTCGGCAGCCCCGCCACCAACAAAGATGACACACCGCCCCTGCTCATGACCGGAAGTTATTGCACATCTTATTCATCACAAAACACTTTGAAAAATTATAATGTATTCCGTAGCATTTGGGTCGCATAATTAAGAACAAAAGTCGGGACAACCGGTTAGTTCGTCGTTTCTTGAGTTTTTAAAGTTTTACTAAATTCGAGAAAAAAGTTATTGTATCTTGAATAACAATTACTACACCCGTAAACACAAAACCAGAGCAAAATCGTCTCAAGGACTCACATTTGTTTTTGCATCATATAATTTTGTGTTCGCATAATTTCTGCTTAAGCATTGTGTACTGCATGTGGTTTTTCTATTCATAGTACCCTTTGCATGTTCCTGTTGTGTATATATATATATACTAGTGGGGCCACCGTGCGATGCGATGCGCACGCGCGCCCGCATTTTTTTGCGTGGTTATAGTTTTTATGTTCGAATAAATTTATTTTAGTAAAAATAAAGAAGATATCAACCTACTTCAATGCGTAGAAAAGCATTTAAATCATCCTCTAGAGGTGACAATATGCCTGCGTCTTGCAGCAAGAAAGGCTACGTGTTGGGGAAAAATCATGAAGATCAAAATGCACCTTCGTGCAAAAAAAGTCAAACCAGAGTTTCTGTAAACCAATAAAAACTACATAATAACAAAATTAAAATTTCTCAAACTCGAATAAATGAATTGTTAGTCGTAGAATATTTATTCATGTCAGACTTAACCCTAACTAATACTAATAAAAAGAAATATAAAAAAAAAGGTTCGGAAGATTTTCGTATTCTTATCTTTTATCGAAATAAATTAACCGAAGGATAAGTAAGATAAATGGGAGTTGGATCTCGTTTTTTATTTTTATGTATCTTTTATATACCATAGATCGAATGAACATTCTCATTCCTTGTCTAATTTTTACAATATTTTATTTTCTAGTAGTTTTTGTGGCACCGTACCAAATCATACGACTTCGTTTTACTTAACCAAAAAATTCTGAAGATCGAAATGCACCTTCGTGCACAAAAAGTCAAACCAGAGTTTCAGTGAACCAATAGAAACTACATAATAACACGATTAAAATTTTCGAAACTCGAATCAGAGAATTGAATGCTTCAAATAAAAACCCTAGTGATAAACACGTTGATGTGATAACACCGTACCAAATCATACGACTTCGTTTTACCTAACCAAAAAAAAAAAAAAAAAAAAAACAACTCCTTTGATCAAAACGACGGCGTTTTACTTTCCCCCCATAAAATAAAATTAAAAAAAAAAAAAGAAGACAAAATGGTAGTACAAGGATGCAAAATTAATAGTCTACTACTAAGTATGATATATAGTAAGATATTATACATAGTTATGTTTTGATGTTAAGTCAAATATTAATTACACTTCTTAATATGTGTTTTTAGCAACTGCTAGGAACGGATAGAGTAGTAATTAGTAACAAATGCATGGTTTCTTATTGATTGAAACATGATACAATACGTGTTATTACGTGATGTATTAACGTGCTGTAATATGATCCTAATCCTAATCCTAATCCTATATATATATATATATATATATATATATATATATATATATATATATATATATATATATATATATAGTCACTTTAATCACTAAAAATGGGATTTAAAATTTTAAATGGTAGTCTTTATCAAAGACAGATTGCAATGGTGACCAGACGTGCCTATCTGTTTTGTCAATTATTGTGTGGTAGTGTTTGTTTTGTGTACAATCAAAATGTAAAAGTTGAATGATACTTATTACTTTTGCACAAACTTGCTGCCGATGCCTTCCACATGTCTAGCCTAAATTCACCGATTAGAACGTAATGAAAAATTAAGTCTAAATGTATAAATAATATAAAGTATAAAGTAATATTTATACATTATAATAATACATTAGAATATCTACTAGATGAATATATTGTATCAACTTATGTGTTACGGTAGTGTTGTATATGTTTTATTTATATAACTAGATATACGAACATAATTAAACGTTTATGAATAAACTCGTGTTCGTTTGTTTAGGAAACGAACCTATAATTTTGTTCAAACATTGGTTCGTTAAACTAAACAAGTAACGCCTATGAACACTAGTGTGTCGAACACGAGTTTGTTCGCGAGAAGCTCCGTTTGTTTAAGATCTCTAATTCAGTTCTGCCTCTTTGTCGCTCCGGTATCCAATAATACTAGTGAGCCCTTACCATAATCTCAGCCCCCTCTGATTGGATCGCCTCTCCCCAGCCTCAACTCTCACCCACCCTATCGTAGTTGATACCATTTTCGGCGGCATAAACATGACCAAGACTTGAAGGAGATTTCTTCTTTTAATCGTTTTGCATTCGGCAAGTTTTTTTGGCACATCCTTTCCTTCACCAAATCAGAAGACACATAAAGTTTACTAGAAAAAGAGATAAAAATCACAGTTTTTAACTGTGATATATTAATTTTTATGTCATTCTAAACAGTGACATATTCATGTGTGATAAAAAATAGTTTGATTCAATCACACTTAAAAACTAAGATATATTGTAAGTTTTAGTCACACTTAAAATTTGAGATATATTATATGTTTTAGTTACACTTAAAAACTGAGATATATCATAGTATGGTTTAGTCACACTTAAAAAGTGTGATATATTATATGTTTCAGTCACACTAAAAATTAAACAACTGAGATAGTTAACATTGTTCAGTCATGCTTAAAAAATGAGATACATTATAAGTTTCAGTCATACTTAAGAACTAAGACACTTTACATGCTTCAACATTGGTTTATATCTCCCAAAAAGAAACAAAAAGTTCCCCTCAAATTTAGATAATTTTAGGGTCCTTAACTTACCTATTCAATCAATTGAATTTTTAGGGCAAGGCCTATTATTTGGTCTTTAGTCTAAATCTAATACAGGACATTCGGCCTAAATTTATGAGAGAACATTTTGAGTTGTAGCTGTACAACCAATATGAAAGTTATTTATAGATGAAATAAATATAAATCTCATTTCAAGTAGCGACGTGGGAGCAACGCACACTTAACATGAAACCTAAAACATTGTTGTGGCTCAACCATTTTTTTTTCGTACACCTAAATATTCTTGTGTAATATTCTTTTTGTACAAACTAATAATATTGTAATGACCCGACCCTGATTTTCTCAATTACCCGGATCCGAATCGCTCGATCGGCCATGATCCGAACTAGAAAAAATTCGAATCACGAAACATTCTACTACTGGAAATCAGAAACTAAAATCCATACATAACTTTATTCCATGAAAATAATAATACTGCAAAGTCTCGAAAAATATAAAAGTACGACTGTTGGGGTTCAACCCTAATTATTACATCATCAATAATAAAAGTCTCAAAATGAAAGAGTTTGTTTATCTTCCACAAAAGGATAAACATCCACATCCACTGGAATATTCACATCCACTTAACTAAGGTAGTAAGCAAGGCAATCCCTCTCTTCTTCCCCAGGAACTCCGATTTTCATCTGAAAAATAATACAACTATAGGAGTGAGCACGAATACTCCGTAAGCAGTGTAAAAGTATCAAGAGGGAACTAAGGAATAACTAATATTCCAAAGTTCACTCTTGAGTTAATATGAAAATACTGTCATAGTAATTACTATAAAAAACAATGTAAAAATAACTGAAACTCCATGTGAAATAAAAAGTCTGTACTGAGTAGAAACTGAATAATGCTACGGTTCTAAACTGTGCCTCTAACGGCTCTGATTCTATCTGATGTTGCAGACCGGATTTCCTGACCGGCTCCGACATATAAACTGCATTCCTTATTATAACCCAGGAGCAGGGCCTGATGCTGGGGATTCTTGAGAACTCACTGCACTGATTCTGGAATCTGAATTCCCCCTATGACCCGGGAGTGGGATGTCTATCTAGAGAACCGTAACATTACTCTAAATTCTTTTTGCTTTTCTTTTAAATTATGAAAACATAAAGTTCAGGCTATATACTCCCGTAACATTACTTGAATTAAATTCTTTTTAATAAATTTTTCTTTTTTAAATTATGAAAACATAAAGTTCAGGCTATATATATGTATATATGCTTTCGTCTACTTGTATAGTCGAGTCATAAATTTTATCATCTTTGCACACACTTATATATACTGTTTGAAAATAAATCGTAGGATACTAAAGCTTTGAAAATCTTGAAACTACTCATTAAATACTAATAGTATTCACAAATTGTTACTAATGTAAATATTTAGAATCCATACATTTTTACTAAATATAAAGATGTCCGAAAATCTGGAAAATGTTTTTAACAATTTTCTTTAGTTGAAAGATACAGTAAACGAAAGTTTCATACAGTAGGATAAGTACATTAATATATATATATATATATATATATATACACACACATATAAAGCTAAATAAAAGAGAATAAAATCTTGTACGACCACAAAATTCAGTGTTGCCTTTTGAAATGTTATGCTTTGGAATTATTGTTGTTAATATGCAAGATATATCTTCTATTACCAAAAAGCTAAAAGAATATTGTGGATTGTAAATGAATGAGAAAACTTTTCTAATGAATAATAGATTATAAGCCTTTAAAATAAAAGCTAATGTATGCCTATAGTTTTGCGTACATGTATACATATATCATAATATCAATCTCATATATTGCCGACAAGTTCTGCATCAATTGGTCTGATTCTCGGTGCTCGTAAATTCATGAGTCTATATATATATATATATATATATATATATATATATATATATATATTGCGTGTGTTAGCAATTAAGAAAAAACAAAAAAATATTGTCAAAAACGTGAATAAAATAACACCTCTTGATACAAAAACTCCTGACCTTGCAATTGATAAGCTTGTAAATTTGTTAATAATTCCTCACTTCTAGTGTAGGTATTCTCTGTAGGATGTAATATCGCCGGATGGATCTAAGATCCACCCGATTACGCAGCGGAAAGTACAAGATCTAGATCTAGTCAACCAAAATACATAAAATAATAGATCTAAACCCACGAGGAAGTTAGATTACCAACCTTTTTATGGTTCAAAACTCTAAGAACAAAAGGTCAATCCAATCCGAGCTAGTTGAGAGCCTAGTTGAGAAGCCAAAGTCTTCCAACGTGTGTCTCCAAGCACCACCAGGTGGATGGTGTTTCAAGCCGCTTGACCTCCTCGATGTGTTACCGGAATAATCCCGAGGATTATCCCAACTCGAAACCCTAGTATTATAGCCGAAAATTCTAAGCTATAATACTCCCAATAATTCGAAAATTGTGATGATAATAGGCTTGGGAGAACTCTCTTTATATAGGAGAGTAATCCATGTCCTCCAAGGATTTAATAATCAAGAGATAATTATTAAATTAATCCTTAATTTAAATAAAAGATAAATATAATATATATCCCAAACAAATTAGGATAAATAAATATATTATCCAATATTCCATGATTTATCATTTAACAAATAAATAATTAAATCATATATCAAATAATTATCCAAGAAAAAAAACTAATTTCTTTCTAATTATTTAATACTCACAAAATGCGCCCCAAACCCTAGATAACTAGGTCCACACGCATTTTTGATACATCGCCGAGTCCACGAAAAAAATATCTTTTTCATTACGTATTTAATTATTTAAATCCAACGTTGTATTATAACGTAGCATGAAGTATATTACGTCGTACTATACCGGAAGCAATATTAAACGGACACGACGAATGTGGAACACCGAATTTAAAAAACAAGTATAACACAAAACGTCATTGTATAACAAAATAATTAAATGGCCGTACGGGAAAAAAAAAATTAACTAAAATCTACCACACGTCGTAATAAAATTGATGTAAATTTCTTACTATTGTCCCAACTAATAACAACAACCATTATTGTATCTTAAACATCTAAATAGACAAACCGCTTTTAATAACAATGTAACGAACTAAAGTAAGATAACATAAAATATCATTAAATTGTTTAAAAATATATTAAACTATAATAACGTGTATACGTAAGTACGCAACGAGCCATACGATGGATTTTATTATTAAGTATATAGACAATGGATTTATTTTATAGTTTAAGTACTTACCATTAAAATTCCTCTTTGATGTGAAGCATATAATTTGTCTTATCTCACTTGCTCTTTAATGGGTGGTTTTTTTTTTTTTTTTCCTGTAAATAAACAAATACAAAAGGCCCATCTGTTCAATGGGCCGAATCTTTTTCATAGCAAAACTCCCCTAAACATTAAAGAGGCCCAGTATCCGTCAAAAAATAATAACAGAGGCCCAAGAAAATGTTGTCTTTCCAGATTCTGTGCCCTAGTTTTCTCTATACATAAGCCGTTTTAGTTGCAAGCGGCCATTCTACTACGAAGACCCCAAAGAGAGCAGAAGCGCCGGCGAAATCACAAGCATTTTCATTTCACCATTTCTACTAGGTTATCCCTCGACTCCTCATTCTATCGCTTATTAATCGTGTTTGAGAATTTTTGTTTGGTTTTTTGTCATTTCCCCTTTTTATTTGTTTCAAACTTTTCATTTTCGTTTGTAGATCAAAATGTCGGTTGGAGAAATCGCCTGCACTTATGCTTCTTTGATTCTTCACGACGATGAGATCGCCGTCACCGTAATATATACTTGATCTTTTTTTCCTTTTTTGATGCTGAAAGTTGTGATTTTTGTGTTGCGTTTTGACTTTAAAATATAATATAAATCCCTTGAATTCAGGCTGAGAAGATTGCAACTTTGCTCAAGGCTGCCAATTTGACCGTGGAGTCATACTGGCCAAGTCTCTTTGCAAAGCTTTGTGAGAAGAGGAACATTGGTGACCTTATCATGAACGTCGGTGCCGGAGGAGGTGGCGCAGCTGTTGCCGTCGCTGCTCCTACTGGTGGTGCTGCCCCTTCTGCCGCCGCTGCAGCTCCAGCTGCTGAGGAGAAGAAGGAAGAGCCAAAGGAAGAGAGTGATGATGACATGGGATTCAGTTTGTTTGATTAGTTTATAGGAGTTTGGAAGTCCATTTTCTTACCAAATTTGTGAGTCCCAATTTTGCATTTTGTTTTCAGATATTGGAGCAGTACTAGATCTTTAAAGAAACATTTGCTTTTACAAAAAGTCGTGAAATTTGGATTTGATGTACTGTTGACTTGTTATATCCATATTGTTATTGTGTCTTGTCCTTCATAAATTCTACTATGTGTTTTTTCTGCAGCCATGTTCTTAGCTTTTGTTGTTAGTTTGTGGGGTTTGAATGAATTGATAACAGGTTTATGAGTAAAATCTAGTTTGTTTTATCATTTTCATTCTTTTTAGGAAAACTAAGAGTTAGAGCATGGAGATGCTTTAACATACATATAACATCAAAGAATAATCCCCTCAGCATTATTGCTCCTTGTCATTGCTCTTAATCAGGGAGTAAAGTAGTGATGTTTTGCCCTTTTACCTTTTTTATTTCACCTTCCACATTCTGGGGGGAGAGGGAGTGCACTGACCTTTGGCCTAGCTATCTTGTGACATGTTTATACTGGTTTAAGTGGAAATTCTTGAATGCTTTACCTTGTGGGTTGAATTCTTTTGGAATTAGTTTATGATGTATGTGTCCTACTACTGATCCTGGATGTGTTTTCTTTAGATTCATTGATGTCTGTTTTTTTCCCCTTAATACACCATTGTTACAAGTCTTACTGTTGTTGGCCTACCAAGTAACCTGTGGTTTGAGGAAAATCGTAAGGCATCAATTTAAGTGTTACATCATTTCTTGCCCAAAGAAGAGTGTATGAGTGGGGGGAGTTGTCATCCTACTTTTTTTTTTTTTTTTTTTTTTTCTTCTATTCTGAAACTCATGATTCCCATATCCAAGTTGGGTATTATCTATTCGACTGTTTTTTGACATTGTGCTTTTAACATATTTGCATATTTTGAAAGTGAAGATGAAACGAATGTGCTATAAGATCAAGTAAAAGCTTATGAAATATGTGAAGAAACAATCGAAGGAATAAGTGAAAATTCAGAAAAAAATAATCGGGTTGTCATCGTTGGTCAGCTAAATCCTGAGGCCTAAGTTGAGAATATAAGGGAGGCTTGATTATTTTGCACCCTGACTGCACTACCCCACCCCCATTTCGAGAGATCCTCTGCTGTGTAATAACGTCATAGCACCTGCTGTGTTAAGAGGAAAAGGGGTTAGAGGATAATAAGAGGGTAATTTAAGGGTGTCTTTATTTACACCATCATAAATCTACCTTTGCATCCCATACTAAGTGAAAAATAGGAAAATTAGTCTACACTACTCATTTTATTTTTGTATCGCAACATTCTACCATTTGCACCACATAGGAAAAAAAACTAGCTTTTTATTATTACACAATTTCTTTTTTTGAAAACTATGAAAACATCCCTACATTTTTTAAATTATAACATCCTTTCCCCTTTTTTTTCCCTAACCCTAATTCCCCCATCAAACAGCAGCCCCCATCACCCCTTTTATTCAAATTACTTTACATCAAACCTCCATCTCCACCTCTACCACCACCACCTTCCTCTATTTCCTCCCTTATCTTCCATATCCTTTATCTCTCCTCCTTCCTCTTCTACTCCTATCTCCACCCTTTCACCACACCTAAACTCGCCGGAAAATTTCCGTCCCAACTGGAACCTCCCCCACCCAAAACCCACTGCCACCACCTCCATTAGCCACTCATTTGCCCTTTCTTCCACAACCACCAACTCGCCGGCAGGCCATTTCGTTTAAACCCATCCATATCCGAGCAAAAACCCAACGCCACCACCTCCATTAACCATCCATCCCCCTTCTTCTACAACCACCAACTCGCCGGCAGGCCCATTTCCATCCCCTTCGCCATTAAAACCATCCATTCCCGAGTAAATTTTTCAATGAAGAACATGAGTTTTGTTTTATAAGATGGAAGAAAAGAAAGGAGTAGGAAGAATAAGTGATGGAGATGGAGAAGAATAGTGATTTGGGAAAGAACTGCAGGGGACGGGGCGGCGGTGGTGGGGGTGGGTGTTTTTTTTTTATTTATTTTTTTTTTTTTAAATTTTCAAGTTGAGCTGTCAAATTGATATGTAATATAAAATTCAAGGACTTGTTTGTATGAAAATATTTGAGTTTGTACATAGTCATAAAATGTGGTGTATTTATAGAATATGGTAAAATGGTAAATAAATATGAGGTGTAAATAATAAAAAAAAAGTTGGAATTTGAACGTGATGCAAAGGTAGATTCAATTTCTTAAGTGTGGTGTAATATATAAAGTGGTGTATAGATAGATTAATTGTGATACAAATAATACTCCCCTAATTTAATACAGCAATTGTGGCACAGGAGAGGATCCAAGGTTCTTTTGTATATATAACTACTAGGAAAATAAACAATCGTGCTCCGCACGAGCGTTGTCCCGGTTTGTATTTAATTAACTCTGATACATTACGATGGCATGTCCGGCACGTGTCGGTTGATGAAATGAATATCCGACAAATCTTCGACACCTCCCGACATCGTATGGATACTTTTCGACACTACTGAACAATTTTTTTATCAATTAATGCATAAATCTATTATAACCGAAAAAATGAAGCTATCTTCGAGACTTCGACATTATTTGAAACAACTCGTGTTCTACTAAAAACACGACACGACACGCTTCGATACACCCTGACGCCATATCCAACAGGTGTCGGTTGATGAAATGAATATGAATTAAAATTTTAATTAAAATCTAAAATTAAAATCTAACACACTATCAACACTCTACGACACAAAATCGACACTACCGAACCTTTTTTTTGTATTCTCAGATCTAGGCTAATTTTAACGGCCATAAAATACATAATTCGAATTTCCATAGAAATTAAATCAACAATACACTATAGTCAGTTTAACAATATTTGTGGCTGAAATAATTTTTTTTCAGGATATTTAATATTTTATATAAACGATATGTTTTTTTACAAAAAAAATTCATTTCAAGAATTTTAATATTTCATGTAATCGTCAAACCAAACATTTTTAAACATGATATAAAGATCGCGTAGGCAACATGTCGTGGCCTTATATCTTAAAAATAGTTATATCTCCGTGTACAAACGATATGTTTTATTATGAAATGAATTTATTTTAAGAAATCTATAAGATTTCATGTAAACGTCAACACAATTTTTTTGGTGTGATACAAAGATCGTGTCGGCAACAAGTCGTGGCCTTAAATTTTGAAAATAGTCATACATTTGCTACATATATTCGCACATTAAAATGTGATATAATTGAGTCATCCAAAATGGAACAATTTAACTCAAACCCTTCTTCTAAAAAATAAAAAATAAAAAAATTTATTCTGGACTGTGCCATGAACAGTAAAATAAAAAAAATTTAAAAAAAATTGGGTTGGGCCATGAACAGTAAAAAAAACAACCAATAGAAAAAAAAACAAGTGTCACCAATTGACACAAAACCTTTTCTTATTAATATACTAGGAAAAGAGGCACTCGCGTCTTTCCGCACTCCCGCGTGTAATACCGTTGTAAATATACAATGCAATTTAAGTATGCATCGTTGATGAATTGGATTTTTGGTTTCAACTTTAGAGAACTATTATAATAAATGATGAGTCGTTGGAATATGTAAAGGATATAGGGAAAATGTGGAACATCAAACATCCAAAAATACATCGCCAAAAACATATTCAACATTTTTTATCTCGGGTTCACTCCATAATACTTTATTATGGATTCCGGTACTAAATATTCGACTATACCAATAGAAATCTTCATACCACCTGAATTTAATGTCAACTACAACAACCCAAACTATAAGAACACCCAAATAACATCATGTCACCATAACGACCAAAAGCTATTAAGAAACCAATCCGGACACGCAATGCATAACATTATATGAACAAGCAAAACCACACCAAATTGCAGGCTGGGATGAGATGCGGGAGACAATTAATGGTTGTAGTTAAAGTGGTTTAAAAAAATCCATAAAAAATTAAAGAAATTGATAAAACTTAGCTGACAATTTTATTATTATTATTATTATTATTATTATTATTATTATTATTATTATTATTTTTAGGAAAGCTGACAAATTAAAAATCTATAAATTACATCTATTACCCAAAAATATATAACCAAACAAACAACCAAATTTAAGAATGATGGCGGCGGAGCCCGAAAAGCCCAAACAATGGAACTTTGTTTCACGCCACCTTGAAAACACAATTAATTCAACCAAACCGCACTCCAACAATTTTGGATCGCTAGTGAACCTCTCAGTAGGATTTGAACCCAGATGGATTTCTGACCATCTATCTCTTGTAGGATTCCCAGAAATTGAAGAATTTCTTCCGGAAGCAGATGATTCACGTTCCGTGAATAGCCGGGACATTGAGGAATAGCCAGAAAGGCATTTCGGGAATCGGTCTGATTCTATCCCTGTTACTTCCGTTTGAAGAAATGAAGGATCATGCTGAACACGTAGACATCTTCCATTCTTTCTTATTATATATAGTAAGATAGTAAGATAGTAAGATAGTAAGATAGTAAGATAGTAAGATAGTAAGATAAGATAATTATTAAAAAGCTTATCATAATATCATGGTGGAAGCTTGGACATTAAAAAACTAAATAATAATTAAAAAAAGCCAGTATAATAGAAAAAATAAATAAATAAATAACAGTCTCCTTGTTTTTTTGGGCCAACCCGTAAAAGGGCTACGGGCCTCCTAATCATTAAAAGGCTGAACGAATTCCCAAGAAGAGCTTTAGGAATAATTTGATCAAATAATTCATCCGATGAACACGTCACCTTCACCTTGTCTTTTTATTAATAGGTAATTACATAGTAGAGATAGAGAAAGAGAAAACGGGGCGCGCTACGTATTTGTTAAAGTATGAGGTGCTATTAAACACAAAGCAAAATAATATGTAATTAAATTGGAATCGGATACATCTTAAGCACAACACACATAATAAGATTAAATTAAGGCTAATAATGAGATTTTAAAAAAAAAAAAGATCCGATAAACAGTAAAATGCATGGTCGATGAACAGTAAAAAAAACTAGGGCGATAAACAGTAGGAACGGTATAAAAATAAAATAAAAAAATAAAAAACTCGCGCTTTACATCATAGGAGCCAATAAAGAATAAACATGTGTCACTCTCTCCTAATACATTGTCTTCTTATTAATATAGGTAGACTAGTAAGAAATGACATACGAATTATGAAGTTAAATACTATTTGTTAAAGTAGAATAGAAAATAGTGTGTGTGAACATGCCACATCCCAGTAAATCCTATTAGAAAGGATTGTGTAACATCATACAATTTGACTGCACATAATATAGTAAATGATGAAATTAAGTCCCCAAAGTTATTATACATAGCATTCCGATATCAATCATTTCACATGATGACAATAAGACAATTGTTTTAGTGTGGCCTACATCTAGGATAGGGTTGTATTATAGTGTGGTCTTACAGATTAATTTTTTAGATAGGAATGAGCACATTATATGTTAAATTTTCTTAAAACTTATATTACATGGAAAAACCAAATTAAGATTTGACAATGAGGCAAAATCAATGAATATTTATACAATTTGTAGTAGTATCTTTATCTTATTTTTGTGATAAATTGTTTGATTTTTACACCACTTTGTAATTTTTCATACCCGTGCATGATGCCCGGATTTTTAGGCTAGTGCTAAATATTTTAACCTAACTATCAAAACAATGCTAAATTTTTTAATAACCTTAATTAAATAGGCACCTAACACGGAAAGCAAAAGTTTCAAATTGATTACTAAATTTAGTAATCCGTGATATATATGAACGAAAAAAAAATATTTTCTCGATTGATTACTAAATGGGCCCTTATCCTTAAAAATAAACCCACCTTTTAACTCAGGTAGCAATTGAACGGAGGAAAAAAATTAGCGAATGCCACGTGACAAACTCTTTCCTTTCTTATTACACAGTAGAGATAGAGAAAACGGGGCACCGTGCAACGCACGGAGCGTCAATGCTAGCCGTATGTATTTATGAGGTGCTATTAAACACAAAGCAAAATAATATGTAATTAAATTGGAATCGGATACATCTTAAGCACAACACACATAATATTTTGGCAACTGCGACATATAAATAGGAATGAATGGAGTAATAAAATATTAATGCTATGTATGTTTTCTTCGTCGAGAAGTATAGCCAAATATATAAAATAAAACAAATAAAAAGAAGGGGTGTGTGGGGTTGTTTCCGATCCGTTTTTCTTCTCGGTAATGATTTTGGTGTCTATCTCGAGAGGGTTGTGTGGTTCAGACACAAAGCAAAATAATATGTAATTAAATTGGAATCAGATACATCTTAAGCACTACACACATAATAAGATTAAATTAAGGCTAATATGTAGATTAAAAAAAATTGAAAAAAAAAACGATGAACAATTGAGTCCTCCAAAATGGAACAATTTAACTCAAACCCTTCTTCTCAACAAAAAAAAATCTGGACTGGGCCGATGAACAATAAAAAAAAACTAGACGTTTACCGTAATGTCAAAAACTATTAAATATAACATACATTTCAACTAAAATATCACTCAACACATTTTAAGTACAACACAATATAAATGACAAAATTTCGCCGGCATTGATATTATACAACAAATTATGATGTCAATTATTTAATGTAACGACAATTATAGTAAAAAAAACTGGAGTAAGCCGATGAACAGTTAAAAAAATTTTGAGTGGGCTGATGAACAGTATAAATTAAAAAAGAAAAAAAAAAAAATTTGGTTTTAGACGGACGATGAACGAAAAAAAAACGGAAAACCAATGAAAAAAAAAAAAAACAAGTGTAAACATCCCAACCATTCCTTTCTTATTACATAATAAAGAAAGATAAAGAAAAGAAGAGAAGGGAAATCCATTTTCCTACTTACCCCATGACATGTAAAAAGGGGTCTTTATAATTTTATATATCATTAAACTCATTTTACTATTTTCTATATATATATATATATATCACAAAATCAATATTGTGAAAATCGATTTTAGAATCTAAAAACGACTTTTATAAACTTGATTCAAAATCAACTCTACGTTAAATCGATGTTTCATTCACAAGATTGATTTTACTACGGTAACCATCGGAAGTGTGATGCAAATAAAATCCCAAAGTCCCCTATATCTAACCGATATTTTTAGTTTAGAGGCATATTTAATTCATTTTCTCTTTTATTATAAAGAAGGTAGTGTATCTCAAACTGGAGGCGATTTTGTGACAAATCAAATAAAGCCACGTTGAGGTGAAGGCGTATTGACTCAAGTCAGTAGCGTGTTTGGACCGGGCAGTCTATAGTGGAATGAAGTCGGTCTGACCTGTCTGCTTCCTTTCCTTGAATTAAATAAACACTCACTTAATCGTATTGCTGATCAAGAAACTTCCAGAGCCCAACAACTCACCGGGGGGGACTCCTTCCTCTCTTTTTTGGTTTCCTCTTCATTTCTCTAGTTACATCTAGATTCTAATCTTAAGCCCACCCCTCCTCTATAAATATTGGAGATTATTTCCTAAATTTTCATCATCATATAAAGTTCAAAACAATTCTACTTTCAACCAATTAATCCCTCTCCAAATACCTGCTAATAGAAATTGAAAATCGAAAAGATGTTTATGTCAATATTCAGCTCTTTGGATGCACTCTGCGCCGAGTCAATTGGACAGCAGAAACTGGGTCGTTCATTTAAGGTTGGATCATCGTCTTCTGCAGACTGCAGCAACTCTCGGTCTGGACCTGCTGCTTCTTCTTCTACTGCTCATAAAGATGATCATAATACCACAACTCCTCCTCCTCCTCCGGCGCCGGCGGATAAAATGATGAATTCTGACAATCGCCGTCGCGTTCAGCCCGAAAAGAGGCTGAGGTTTGCTGTGGAATTGGACGGACTGCATTGCTTTGAGACAATTGTTCCTTACTGATTATTTAACTAGTACTATATGTATAGTCAACATCTTCTTTCATCCAGCTAGCTTGACTTAGCTAATTTTTTTGTAAGGTTTCTCTAAGATTTTCAATTCAAAAGCTGATGTAATAATTTTTTGTATGGTTTCTCTAAGATTTTCAATTCAAAAGCTGATGTAATAATGTAAATAAGCTCAGGTTCTTATGTTTAATTGATATTATTAATTTTCATCGGAAACGAAGGATTTATTAAACACCGGACTAACGCCAGGTAAAATACAAGAACAACGCCGGACACCGCCGGTAAAAGCCGGATCACAACCGGACAAAAGCAAACTAAAACACAATGACGATGGTCAGTAGAGACCTTGTCACGCGTGTTTTTTAGAATGACAATGAAATAAATAAAGGAAGAAGCATTGATACCGAAGGCCCCATGTTAATCCTAACCCTAGATGGGAGGTCTGTCCCGGTCCTTCCCGACTGGACCACCGCAGGACGGTTCGGTCATAACGGAGGGCAGGTCGAACAACCCAGGTCGAGACGACCCGAGGAACCCAGCGCAGGACGTCTGAGTCTTTCCTTATATTGATAATTCAAATGTGTGCCTATAACGACGGGAAGAATCCCGTGATTATAGGACATTGATCTTATAGTCTAAATACAGTCATAATTATCCCTTATTAAGGGGATTTACTCGAATTAATCCTTAGAGACCAAGGAATAAATCCAATACTTGCAAGGCAAGAAAGGTGAGGCGAGACGCCCCTATATAAATAAACTTAAGAAACTACGAGAGATTTCATTCCAATTACACATTGGATACGTAGGCAACTTGAGAAAAACTAACTCTCAGGCTCAGTCTAAACCGAACCAAAATCACCATCCCCGTTATTAAAAGTTCTTGATAAATCGTTCTAAGAGTTATTTAGGCCCGGATTATTCATTAGACGATCTCCGACATCGTCAAATGGCGCTAGAAGAAGGGCCTCTTCCAGCGATTTCATCAAGAACAAGCGTTGGTACCATAAAAAAAATACAGGAAAAAAGACCCAGGTTCAAGATTCTTTGGTCCAAGAAACCGATCCCAATGCAACGGCTGCTAGACAAACGGAAGCAGGAGAGAAAGATCCCAACGCCACCACAAGCCAGCCTCAAACTCAGCCAGAAGATGTACTAGCTGATCCCGTTCAACAAGCCCTGTTGGAAGCTTTACGAAACCTTGGCATGCCGGCGTTTAAAAGCGTGCTGGGCTTAGCCTTAAAGGGACGAGAGGAAGAAGCTCCGGAAGATAACGCTCCTAAGAACAACCCACTACGCAAAGATGATAGAGGGGATACCCTGTCTTCCACTTCCAACGCGTGGAAAAGGCAGGTCAACACCCAAGCCCAGGAGGCTGCCCGAGCAGAGCTCAACGGAATTCTAAGTCGGAAGTCAGACGATCTGTAGTTCGAGTTGCCGTTTTCAGAGCAGATCTTAAGTTACCCGTGTCCAAAGAGGTTTAAGCTCCCCAAGTTGGAACCTTATGATGGTACAAAGGATCCACAAGATCATTTGTTTCAATACTTGACACATATGAATCTGGATTGCGTAGCAGAGGAGATGAAGTGCAAGGCATTCCCAGCCTTACTCACAGGCAGAACCCGTGAGTGGTTCAGGAAATTGCCACCTCATTCAATCTCTAACTTTGAGATGCTGGCCAGGAAGTTCCTACAAGCGTTTGTCACGGCCAAGCCCTTCCAAAGAAACGCTACTTACCTCCTCACCATCGGGCAGAGAAAAGAGGAGCCCGTGCAACAATATCTAAAGAGGTTCAACGAAGAGTCAAGGCAGGTCAGGAACGCTATGAGCATCTCCTGATCACCTCCTTCGTAGCAGGTTTATGAGAAGGCCGATTATACGCTAAGTTACACAACAGACTTCCGCGATCTATGGAAGAGTGTATGGAGTTGGCTTATAAACATTGCCAAGGTGAAGAAGCCAACCGTTTGAAAAGGGAAGCATAAGGCTACAAGAAAGACAAGGATGACCGAACAGACAGGAAGCGCAAGTCAGTATGGGTCCGAGTAGCTGCACCCGTATCCGACCGACTTGGGAAAAGAGGCGCTCTCCAGGAAAGGAATTTTATCCCTTTAAACAGGTCACGTGAGCAGGTCCTCGCCATAATGCAGAGGAAAGGCATAGCACGAGTCCTGCCTCCTATGAGGGGTCTTCGTGAGAAAAGAGATCAGACCAAGTACTGCAAGTACCATGAAGATATTGGTCATGATGCAGAGCATTGTAGAGATTTGCAAAGAGACATCGATGCGGTTGTCATGGAGGGGAAACTGGATGAGGTCATAGACCGGTCACACAATACGGAACCCCGAGGAAGAAGAGAATTCAAGAGAATGAACTTCGGCCAAGATCGAGACCGACGCGATGGCTACCACCGCAGAAGAGACCAGTCCCCATGTCCTGATGGGCAAGTCGATAACCGCCCCACCAACACAATCAATACAATTTCGGTGGCCCGAGCACCACTCCCCGACCTGAGGAAAAGAGCAATAGCTGGTCAGCTACTTACACTAACTCCAACAAAAGACAAAGGCTTTCCGGAGAGGTAATTTATGGTCCTCGTGACCCCCTGCCCTTAGTCACTAATAACGAAGGGTTAGTTATTGAAGTTATAATCAATAAGCATACGGTGAAGCGTATTTGTGTCGATACGGGTAGTGCAGTCAACGTACTGTACTACAATGTTTTTTAATCGATGAAGTTAAAGGACACCGAGCTGACACCTGTCTCAGCTCCGCTATTTGGGTTCGTAGGGTCCCAAGTCCATCCCATGGGCATGGTTAGATTGCCGACCACCTTTGGAAAAGAACCAAGTGGCAGGACCTTTATGGTGGATTATGTTGTAGTCAAAGCACCATCAGCCTACAATGTTATCATGGGACGATATGCACTGATAGATCTCCGAGCAGTGGTCTCCCCAGCTCACATAAGCATGTAGTTTTCAACACCACGGGGGTCAGTGGAGATTAAAGGTGATGTTGAAACGGCCAGGAGCTATTACACGGCTACTGTTAATAGAAAATTGATGATACAACAGGTCTCTGTTGAAGAATTACTCCCAGAAGAGGAAGGAGGATGTTCTTCGGAAGACAAGATCGAGGCAGTTAATCTGTGGAAAGATCAGGAGGATTTAACTGTAAATGTGGGGTCATGGATATCCGAGTAACAAAAACAAGAACTCGTCAAAGTACTGAAAGAGTTTAGAGATGTGTTCGCATGGAAAACAGAAGACATGCCGGGCTAGTCACCCAAGCTTGCCCTGTACAAACTTAATGTTGATACGAACAGAAAACCAGTTCGGCAAAAGAAAAGACAATTCGCAAAAGAAAGAATGGTGGCCATTCAGAAGGAGGTAGAAAAGTTGCTCCAGGCAAACATCATACGAGAAGTGGTTTATCCGAACTGGTTAGCCAACCCGGTACTAGTAAAAAAAACCAGATGGAAGTTGGCGGATGTGCGTGGACTTCACCAACTTGAACAAAGCTTGTCCTAAGGACTGCTATCCACTTCCTAAGATCGATAGGTTAGTTGACTCAACTGTGGGTTTTGAGATATTCGCATTTCTAGACGCATACAAGGGGTACCATCAAATAGCTATGAACCCTGAAGATGCAGAAAAAACTGCATTCATAACAGAGTTGGACACCTTCTGCTACATCACTATGCCTTTCGGGCTCAAGAATGTTGGAGCCACATATCAAAAAGCGGTAAACAAAGTTTTTGAAAAGCAAATTGGAAGGTGTATGGAGGTTTACGTAGATGATCTCCTGATCAAGAGCAGGTATCTTGATCAGTACATGCTAGATGTCAGAGAAGTATTCAGTGTGCTCAGATGAACTCAGATGAAACTCAACCCCAAAAAGTGTATGTTTGGGGTCAGGTCGGGTAAATTCCTGGGGTACATGATCGCGTGCAAAGCACTTACTAGCAATAGGACTAGGTCTATCGTAGTAGAGTACTGGCGAGTCAAGGTAGATCCCACAAAGACTCGTAAAATCGTCAAATTATCAAGATTGAGCTTGTCACAATTAAGGTCTACGACCAACTACACACTAACAAGGTTACGCTAGTTCACACGGATGCAACCAAGAGTTTCTAATGTATTAGTTCAATTATGAGTAATTAGTTATTCCCCTCACACATGCAATAGTCCTCCCCATTGGTAAAGTTTAATTCATTGTTCAGCTACGGGTACAACTCCTAACTTTATCTACTCCGACCATGGTAGGGACCAAGGAATAAATCCAATACTTGCAGGGCAAGAAAGGTGAGGCGAGACGCCCCTATATAAATAAACCCTAAGAAAGTACGAGAGACTTGATTCCAATTACACATATTGGATACGTAGGCAACTTGAGAGAAACTAACTCTCAGGCTCAGTCTAAACCGAACCAAAATCACCATCCCCGTTATTAAAAGTTCTTGATAAATCGTTCTAAGAGTTATTTAGGCCCCGATTATTCATTAGACGATCTCCGACATCGTCACACAGACTAACAAACATTACAACATCACAAGGCCATATAATAGATTGGGAAAAGGGTGCTGAACAACAAAGAGAAAGATTCTCCAAATGAATAAAAAATGCTCAGACACGGGGTCCTCTAAAGTAATCTATTACTTGACAACACACATAATACGAAACGAAAACAGCTTAAATAAACTAAGAAGAATAAAAACATTCTTCCAGAATATCATCGCCGGAAAGAGCGCCACACCACCCACGCACCGCCGCAAGCCACCACCAAATCAGAAAGAGCCTGCAAGCCTGTCTTTCCTTCCCAACCCGAAAAGCAACTGACGGAAAGAAACGCGGGTCAGACGGACATGGTGACTTAACCGCCGGTGATATCGAGCTGAAACGGACGATCTCTCCAAATCCAAACAAGACAGCCACAGATCTAACCACCAAGCCAAGCGTGTAAAGGAGCCAAGCTTTGTTCAGGAAGAAAGGATATGTTAGGAGTGTTATACCGTTATATTTCGCTTTCTGATAAATTGGGTTGAAGCAAAAAAAAGTTGTTCAAATTCGGGTTAATTATGTGATTTTATTGGTAATTATCTATTTAAATGTTACACGGAAGAAAGAACGTATCGAACGGAAAGCAAGCAACATTTTATCTAGAGATTTAAATAGGGGACGCAAGAAGAAAAGAGATACATCATTCGGGGGGCAGCGCAACAAAAAAAAAGAAAAGAGAGAAAATTTTCGGTCCTCTTTATATTTATTTTTTGTCTGGAGTTTAAAGATGGGTAGAGGCTAAAGCAATTTGGGACAAGCTTTGTGAAACCGTTCTTAGCAGAAGATCTTGTTTTCGGATCTGGATTGTCTTGTGAGTTTAATAAAATTGTATCTTTTCTATGATTTTTATTGTTGTGCAATTTCAATTGATGAATGTGTTGCATATTTGATTGTTTAATAATTGATGAGAATTAATTGTTAAACCAAGATCACCATAGTCAAGATTATATTTTTAATCTAATAACGATAGTTGTTAGGTTGAAATCTAGATTATGAGATTGAATAAATTTCACACCTTGGTAATTAAAGCGTTAATCTTTTTGTATCGATAGACGAAAGAGATTGATAGGCGAATTTTTCTAAGAGATTAGAAATTCATACTTATGATAGGTGAATCACAATTTTTATTAAATAATCACTAGACAATCCGAGAGAAGAAATTGAACGTTGCGAGATAGGTGGATCATTGCTTGTTCGTTGTTACACTAATTGAGAAAAACCCATTGTTGCTTGTTCTTCGTAGCAATCTTAAGATTTTATTGTCTTTTTAGTTTATAGAATAGAATTGTTTTCGTCATTCGGTTCGCAACTATCTTCGCCGGCTTTAGATTTTTAATCTTCTCATCCAAACTTTAACTTTATTGTTTTCATTACTAGTTCATTTTGTTTTGTTATTCTAGTTGTAGTCTTTAATTGTTAAGTGTAGGTTAGTTTTATTTTTCTCGTGACAACTTTAGGAAATTTATTAAAACTAGACAAAGACGATTCCCTGTGAGTTCGACTCCGGTTTTAATCATTATACTACGATCCCTGCACTTGGGGTAAACCGGATTTATTTTATTACTTGTTATATTTCGTTTAGCATAAAAATCCGTGACAAGTTTTTGGCGCCGTTGCCGGGGAACCGGACGGTTGTCTAGTTTTTATTTTCGTTTTTCTTTTTTGTTTTCTGTTTGTTTTTGTTTCGTTTTCAAGTTTTAATCCGTTTTAAATTCCTGTTTTTAGTTGATAATTGTTTTAGGTAGTTGTTAAGTAGATAATTAGGGTTTAAAACTGTCCCTTAGCGTTTTTCTTTGAAGTTAGATATTCTGTTTTTCGGTTTTTTTTTTCTGACGTTCTTCCTTCCTTTTTCTGCAAATTCCTGTTCTGTTCTAAGTTTTCCCGTGAGCAAACGGGCGTCTGTGATATTGGACGCCCGTCCGCTGGGAAATTATCAGTTCTGTTCTATTTTTTTTTCACTTAGACGAGCGTCCATCTCTTTTGGACGCCCGTTCAGGTATTCTGTCTGTCAGACGAGCGTTTACATTACTAAACGCCCGTCCGACCTCAATTTCATCTGGACGCCCGTCCAATCTTTTGACGTCCGTCCGGTATTGTTTTCTTTAACACTTTTATTTCCCCTTCTTCTTTTCCTTTCCTCTCTTTAGGCTTTTAATTTTTAGTTTAGGCTTTGATCTCTTCGTAGTTTTTAGGTTTTGTTCCACTTGTTTTTGTTCCGGTTTATGCAAACTCGGAGTCAAAAGGGTTTGTTAATATACACCCCCGACCCCGAGCGAACCATAGTCCGGCCAAACAGCGGAATTTCCGTTCGCGGTTCGCGGACGAGCCGAGCGAGATCTTGAAGAACAACTAGCAAGAGAAATCACCGATTTTGTGATAATGGCCGCCGATAATAGACGTACATTGGCGTAGACTACGCCATGCCGGGCGAAGTTAAGGTCAACCCGGCTATTGTTATTCCGGCCATTACTGCACAAACCTTTGAGCTGAAGCCAGGACTCATCCAGATGATGCAGCACGCATCAATTTTTCACGGCTACCAATCAGAGAATCCGCATACCCACTTACACACATTCTTAGAGATATGCGGTACTACACGCATCCAAGGAGTAAGTGAGGATGCTATTAAACTTAAACTTTTTCCGTTTTCTCTGAAAGGAGAGGCTAAAGAGTGGTACACCTCTCTCCCTTCTGAATCTATCACCACCTGGGCAGAACTCGAAAAGGAGTTCTTGAGTCAATATTTTCCACCTTCAAAGACGGCCCAGTGCTTAAATGACATTTTCACATTCTATCAGAAAGAGAATGAATCTTTCTTCGAGTGTTGGAAGAGATTCAAGTCCCTTCTTAGAAAATGCCCCCACCATGGCTTGCCACTGGAAAGGCAAGTCAATACATTCTTCAGTGGATTGACCGAGCTTACAAAAGGCATGGTCAATAGTTCTTCTGGCGGGGCCTTTTTGAAGAAAACGCCCGAAGAGGGATGGGCACTTGTTTGAGGATATTGCAAAGTACAACTATGCTCCCTCATATCAAGCAATTCAAGCACCCCCTCCTCCCAAGGTTGAGGAAGTCAATTTACAAAGTTTGATTACCATGCCGCAAAAGCGAGATGGTACCACCTCAAGTTTCCAATCCTATAAATCAAACTTCCTCTTTTCCGCGAACCCTCGTGTTCGTATTGCGAAAATTGTCATCGGACCGGCCATATGAATGGCCAATGTCAATTTAATCCCCCGCACCTTATCAAGTTAATGCTTCATGACTATGGACAAGTACAATCAAGTCACATGTCAAAATTGTGACGAGTTGGGGCACACTTCTAAATTCGCCCTATGAACGGACGAATGCGGAAGTGAATGCATTCTATGGCCGTAACAATCAAAGGTTCAATCGGTTTCCTGTGTCGGGGCAATTTTCAAAACCAAGGGTTTAATCCATCTTCAAATTTCAATCCCAACTCAAATTTTAATTCGAATCGAATTTCAATAGAAACCCGGGTTTAATCGGGAATCAAAACTCGAATTTTTCCAATCCTACGCAAAAATTCAATCGAATTGGCCTTCCAATCCAAATTCTCAATTTCAAAGTCGGCCCAAATGGCCCGACCCTATGCTCCAAATCACCAAAACTCTCAAGGCCCCTCCCAACCTACAAATCTTGAGGCTAAGTTGGAAGAGCAAAGTAGATCGATGAAGAATCTTGAGAGACAAATTGGGCAACCGGCCGAGCAGCTTAGCTTCTGACCCCAGGCGCCCGCCCGCCACCGAGAAGAATCCGAAGGGTGGTCAAGTTGCTCGGCCGATTTGAACAAAGGCCAATGTACCGACCTCGTGCCGTCAATTCGGTACGGTAAGGAGGAGGCCGGTGCAATGAATCTTCGGAGCGGTACTCAAGTTAGTGGTCCTTCCCATCCGGGAAACCACTAGCCCCTCCCCGCCATTGATAAGGCGGGGAGGGAAGCCGAGCACCTACACTCCCCTCAACCGCAAGAGAAAACTCGGTGGCCGATCCCCGAGAGGTGAAGAATTTGGTGATCCTCAAGTGGCCGATCCTTTGAGGACCGAAAAAGCAAGCGAAAGTCGGGAGGCCGATCCCCCGACTACCGAGAAATCGAAAAAAGCTGTTCGTTGGAAGGATCGGAAGACAGAGTAGCCGTCGGTGCATCCTCGAAAAGGTTTTCTCGAGGATGACCTTAAGAAACTTCCATTTCCACCGAGAAAGAGCAACATCCCTTTGATTGAGGATAAGAAGTACGAAAAGGTGCTAAACCTTTTGAAAAATACTCGTGTGAATCTTCCATTGTCGGATGTCTTAGTCGAGATGCCTAAGTATACGAAATTTATCAAGGATGTTGTGTCTTCGAAGAAGAAATTAGCGAGTGTATGGAAAGGCAGATTGGTGAGGATTGTTCCATGATTAATTATGAAAACTTACCAATTAAAAGAGGTGACCCCGGCAAATTTGTACTTACGGTTTTGATGGGAGGTCTAGTCTTCCCAAATTCTTTGTGTGATCTAGGTGCCTCTATAAGCCTTATGCCAATGTCCGTATGCAAACAAATCGGTTTACAAAGTCTTCTAGAACCCACTACTATGAGTTTACAATTCGCGGATAGATCCTCTAAGAAAGCTTCGTGAATCCTAAAAGACGTTTTGGTTCGGATTGATCGATTTACCTTTCCGCTTGATTGGTATGTCTTAGATATAGAGAAAGACGAAAACGTTCCCTTGATTCTAGGAAGACCTTTCTTATCTACGGCTCGAGCTCTCATCGATCGCGATGGTGGGCAAGTGACTATCCGAGTTGGTGACCAAGAGGTGAGTTACAATGTCTTAAAGTCCATTCAAGTACCCTCTCGGCCCTCCAACCGGCTTTTCCATTGATTATATGACGGATGATTTCACCGACTATATGGATAAGCAAGTCATGGTCGTAGGCGAATATGAGCGATTAGTTGATAATTTGAATACTCATGGTAGGGTGAATCGGATCAACTAGCGGTGATTTTGAGGAAGAGTTTGTTGGAAGGAGAAGCTTTGGCGGTGGGACCACGAGTAAACTCAATGATATTGAGTTGAAAAGTGGAGATCTCAAGTCTAGTTTAAGCCCCCCTCGCGGATTTGGTGTTGAAGCCGTTACCTAAACATCTTAAGTATGTGTTCTTAAGAGAGGGCGACAAGCTTCCTTTAATCATATCTGCCAAGCTTTCCCGTACAGAAGAAATGAAACTGCTTAACGTCTTGAAGAAGAATGAAAAAGCTTTTGGTTGGCAAGTAGGAGATATCAGGGGAATATCTCCTGACATCTGCATGCACAAGATCAAGACGAATGAGGGCGCCAAGTGTGTCAGACAGCCCCAGCGAAGGCTAAACCCTCATATGCAAGAAGTCGTTAAAAGGAAATCATTAAACTTCCGGACATGGGAATCATTTATGCCATCGCGTATAGTGAATGGGTTTCCCGACTCAAGTAGTTCCCAAAAAGGGTGGAATTACAATTGAAAAGAATGAGAAGGGAGAGGAAATTGCATTGAGGCTTGTTACCGGTTACGTAGTCCGCATCGATTATCGAAAGCTCAATGAGGTAACCATGAAAGATCACTTTCCCCTTCCATTCATTGACCGGATGCTCGAGCGTCCGGCGGGGGCACGCATTTTATCGTTTCCTAGATGGATATTCGGGATATTTCCGTATACCCATTGATCCAGCTGACCAAGAAAAGACCACATTCACCTGCCCTTATGGTACATTCGCATATAGACGAATGCCGTTCGGTCTCGCAATGCCCCGCCTACATTTCGGCGATGTATGCCGGCCATCTTTGACGGGCTTGTAGAAAAGTGTATGGAGATTTTTATGGACGATTTTTCGGTTTTTGGTCGGTCTTTTGATGATTGCCTTGACAATCTTGATCGTGTGTTATCCGGATGTGTGGAAAAGAACCTAGTACTTAATTGGGAAAAATGCCATTTCATGGTAGATGAAGGAATAGTTCTTGGCCACAAGATCTCCGCCAAAGGTATAGAAGTAGATAGGGCCAAGGTAGAAGCTATTGAGAAGATGAGTTACCCTAAGAATGTTCGGGAAGTCCGAGGTTTTCTCGGACATGTCGGCTTCTATGGAGGTTCATTCAAGATTTCTCCAAGATAGCCAAGCCCCCGTCCACTTTACTAAAGGAAGACGTTGAGTTTAATTTTGATGAAAGCCGCAAGCAAGCGTTTGAGGAGCTTAAGGATCGTTTAATATCTCGCTCCGATTCTTATATCGCCTGACTGGAACCTACCATTTGAGCTTATGTGCGACGCATCAAACTATGCTGTTGGTGCTGTTCTAGGGCAAAAGATCAAGGGAAAGTTCCACCTATCTATTACGCAAGTCACACATTGAACCCCTCTCAAGTTAACTATACTACTATCGAAAAGGAACTACCGGCCGTAGTCTTTGCTATGGACAAGTTTCGTAGTTACTTGTTAGGAGCTCAAGTGATCGTGTGGACCGATCACGCCGCTTTGCGTTATCGATGACTAAGAAAGAGGCCAAACCGCGCTTACTACGTTGGATATTGACCCTACAAGAGTTTGACGTTCAAATTAAGGACAAAAAGGGCGGTGAGAATGTAGTAGCGGATCATGTGTCTAGGATGTTAACGAGGAAAAGAATGAACCGATGATATAGATCTTTACTTTCCTCTGAGAACATCATGTTGATAGATGGCCGCTCCCCGATGTTCCATGGTATTCTTCCATTGTAAACTACCTTCATGGCCGTTATCTCGATCCGGAGATGTCTTATCGTAGAAGAAAAAGTTCTTCTCGGATTTAAAATATTTCGTTTGGGATGAACCTTATCTTTTCAAGATCCGTAAAGATGGTTTGCTTAGGAGATGTATTCCGGAATCCGAACAACGCGACATCATTGAGCAAGGCCACGGTGGACCCACAGGAGGTCACTTTGGTCCGTGGAAAACCGTTGCTAAGATCTTTCAATCCGGTTTCTATTGGCCTACGATCTTTAAAGATACGGAAGCTTTCTGTAAAGCTTGTGATAGGTGCCAAAGAACCGGTACTCTGACAAGGCGTTTTGACATGCCTTTAAAACCCATCCTCGAATGCGAAATCTTTGATGTATGGGGTATCGATTTTATGGGACCATTCCCATCATCTTGCGGTAACAAATACATCTTAGTCTGCGTAGACTACGTATCTAAATGGGTGGAGGCTCAAGCCACAACTCATAATGATCATAAAACGGTCATGAAATTCCTAAAGAAGAATATCTTCGTGAGGTTTGGATGTCCACGTGCCTTGATCGGTGATGAAGGGACGCATTTCGCAACCGACCTCCGGAGAAAGTCCTTGAAAAGTATGGTGTTCGTCATAAGACGTACACACCATATCACCCGATGACTAGTGGTCGGGTTGAAAGGAGCAACCAAAGCATCAAGAAAATCCCGGGAGAAGACGGTAAACAAATCATAGAAAGGACCGGAGTTTGAAGTTGGATGATGTACTTTGGGCCTACAGAATCGCCTATAAAACCCCTATGGGTACATCTCCATATCAAATGGTCTATGGTAAACCATGTCATCTCGCCCGTCGAGTTAGAGCATAGAGCTTATTGGGCTACAAAGTTTCGAACTTTGATTCCCAATCTTGTGGAAAACATCGACCGCAAAGCAGCTTGCACGAGTTGGACGAATTCGGACTCCAAGCCTATGAAAGTGCCGGGATTAGTAAAGATAAGATGAAGCTACTCCACGATGCTAAGATTAAGAAGAGAGAATTTCAAGTCGGAGAACAAGTTCTTCTATACAATTCCGTGCTACATCCGTTTCCCCGGAAAGTTGAGGACACGTTGGTCCGGTCCCTTCGAGATTCTCCAAATTATTCCTGGAGGCGTTCTAGAACTACGCGGTTATGGTGACCAACCGTTTCGAGTGAATGGTCAAAGGTGCAAACACTATATTGGTGAACCTAAAGAGACATCTTTGATTGTTAAATTTCTCGATATTCTCGGATGTGGTGTTACTCAGGTCGAAGAATTTGACGAGTTATCACCCGACTTGTTTTCCGAGGATGACGGTAGTGATCCGTCTGAAGAAGTTCTAGCAGGTAGTGCTGATATGGAAGAGTTAGAGAGGGAGCGACAACTTAAACGTCATCAGAGGAGTCAGAGGAGAAAGAACACAACCATGGGGAGACTTAAGAAGGTTTGGAGAGCTTTCAAAGATTTCACCCCATGTGTGAGATGCTGTTTCTGCAGCCACACTACTGATCAGAGCTTAAACGAGGTAGTGGCGGCAGAAAGGTTAAATGGCCTGATCCAGGTGAGAGCTTACAATGTGTCGAGCTAACGACATTAACCAAAAGCGCCACTGGGGGCAACCTAGATATCGTTCTTTTAGTTATTTTGTTTTATGCTTTGATAGTGTTAGTATTTAAGTTTATTCAGCTTTTAGCCTTATTAAGTTTTTGTTTTTATCTCGTCGCTTAGTTGTGCTTTCTAGATATGGATTTCGGTGTTCGACCGGAGGAGTTACCTTTCCTGTGAGGATTCCACTCATTACCGTAGATGACGGACCGGGAGGAACCATCGTTTTGCACGTAGATTTTGACATTAGTACCCGCGTCAAGACGGTCACCTATGTTCTTATTGTTCCCCGTTGTTCGGGAGGTGGAGACTTTACTACGAGGAGTTACGGGCAGCTCTAGGACGTCCTTACACCATCCTTAATGATCCGATGCCGACAGATTTTAGCGCTAGTGCCGCAAGCCGAGCACTTTCGGGGTGTTGATGTAGGCGGTGAGGACCGGGGTTTACAAGATGAGTATGATTTCCCTCCGGCGATTGACATGCTCCGCCGTCTCATTCGAGTGATCGATTGGTCGGACATTTATGATGACTAGCGTTCTTAGGATGTTTCGTCGAGCAAACGACGTGAAACAAAAGCGCCGAGTGGGAGGCAACCCACTTTGTTTTCCAATTGTCGTTATTTATTAGTAATTTTGTACTTCATGTGCTTTTTATTTGTATTTTTGAAGTTTTATTTAAGTTTAATAAGAAAGGGGAATTTTGAATTTGATGTGTATGGGAATTTTATGATTTTTGCACTTAAATCGTGTGGACGCCCGTCCGAACTCGGACGCCCGTCCGCCCGACCAATTTCGGGACGAGCGTCCACTAAGCCTCGGACGCCCGTCTCGCTTTATTCCCTCCAATCCGTATGTGATTTCAAAACTTGGACGAGCGTCTAATAAACCGGACGCCCGTCCGCCATCTCGATTTTCCGGTGGACGCCCGTCCACCGAGTTGGACGAGCGTCCAACCTCTCGTCTATATATACCCCATCATCGAGTGAACCCTCACTTTTTCAGAATTTCAAAACGCAAAAACGGTTTCTCTCCCTCCTTTTGACCTAAAATCGTCGATTCTAAACCATTTCGAGCGATTCAAAGTGCTATAGGCCGCCCTTGATACCCTCTCTTTGATTTTCACAACCAAATCCCCCAACACACGATATTTTTGGAGAATCGGACCCACTTCACGATCCGACTTTTTGAGCGAAAAATCCGATTTTGGGAGCCAATTTGGTGTTATTTGGACTAATCTTCATCTCGATCAAAGCATCTACTCACCCTACTTGGTAAGTTGGTAACAACTTTTCTGGATTTCATTCACGTTTTTGTGAGTTCGATCTTTGGGTCGGCTCGTTTTCTTGAATGTCACCTTAATTTGTTTTTTTTCTCGGTTTTGGTGTTTCTTTCTCGCTTCTGTTTTGGTGGTGTGGTGTTGTGATGGGTGATGAATGGGTTGTTTGGTGATGATTATGGATGTGGTTTGTGGTTTGGTTGATTTGAAATCCCGCTTTGGATGATAAACGGGTATCCTTTGTGCACATTTGGATTGTTTGGTTTAGATTAGGCGTGGAAATGGTTCATAAGAAGGCGGTTGTGAAGAGGCATGGTAAGGAAGTGGCCCGGGAGGCGGGGAAGAAGCGTAAAGAGATTGACCCCACCTTAGTTGATCCTAACCGGGGTGTGAGTATTCGTGAGCAACCCCTGAGCCACCCAAACTAGGGCGACCTTACGAGATGAGCCAACCTCGGAGTCCGAGACGGATGATGATGTGCCTTTGGTACGGATGCCTAGAGTTCGCAGAGGGTGGAGGTTCGTCTGTGGCCGAGAGACCGTCGATGCTACCCGGGAAGAGGAACCGGTTGCACCCAGTCTGGGTCGCCCCTCCTGTGAGGAAGAAGTCTAAAACCGTTGCCCCGATGCCATTGCCTCGTCGTTTCGTGAACCCTAGAGCTCGTGAGGTCTATACCAAACACTATTTTTCGAGAAACATGTTGGTTGAGAGGGCTATTTTAGAGGCGAAGGTCGATCCGGGGTTCGTTAAGTCGCTTAAGGATAGGAAATGGGAAGCCTTGATGACAATCCCGACTACCCCGGTGAATAGCTCCCTAGTTCGGGAATTTTATGCAAACCGTTCGGAAACCGACTTGGGGACACAGTAGTCGTGGTTCGAGGGGTGGAAGTTCCCTTTACACCGGAGGTGATTAATCGGAAATACAACTTAGCGGCTTTCGAGGGTCGGGACTATAAGGAGGAGATTGTGCATAGGCGAGTTTGGGACAGATCCTTTGGAGGAGTTGAGATTGCGAGTTTGCCCGGATGTGGCCTGGACGTTGAAACCGGGAGGAGACCGGAAGGAGTTGGTTACCACGACCTGGACGGAGGATCGGAAGGTCCAAAGTGTCGTTTCATTCGTAATCGGTTGTTGCCTAAGAACAACTTGACACATTTTCATATAGGGGACCCGGGAGTGTTGTATGCATTGACATTTGGCTTGAATATGGATGTGGGACAAGCATTGTACGACGAGATCTCGATCAATCGAAGGTTTATACACGGAGCTTGATCGTACCTCATTTGATCCACAGCTTGTGTCTCGATGCCGGTGTGCCCGAGTTTGGGGCGGATCATAAACCGAAGAACCCTAGGCCTATACAGAGGGAGAAGAGTAAGCCCTCGGGACATTCTGAGCCGGAGGCACCTACGGAGCCTGGTTCGTCGGCACCACCTTCTGGACCCTCCTCTGATCCTCCAGCTGATGATTCTGCGGCGCCGAGCCAACCTTGATCTTATTTTGTCTATTTTTACATTGGTTGTTTTGTATTGACATTTTTACTTTTACGATTCGTTGTAATTTTGATGTTGCTACTATTTATTTTCGATGGACCTTGTAAGCCATAAGGCGAGCGTACTTTCATGTTTCAACTTTCTGGATGTATTGAGTGCTCTCACTTTGATTTATCTGTATTTTTGATATCTCTTTTCATGTTGGTATGACTCCCCGTTTTCCCCGAGATGGTTCCCTGTTGTCTAAGATGTGCAGGTATCTACATTGTCTGGTTGTACATTCGTGGTATTATTATGATGGCTCCGGCCTGACCAACGATTCGCGTTTCGATTTAAATCAGCTAAGTTTTTTCTTTTTCTTTCGTTTTGCACAACATGAGGACATGTTGATTTTTAAGTGTGGGGGAGGGGAATGTTTCGATATGTATCTACACATTTGTTTATTTCATAATGTTTCTATGCAAATGAGCTAAAATTTTTAGAAATGTTCCGACACTGTTGTTTTTGTTTTGTCCCGAGTAGGCAATACATGTTAATGTTCTTTGTTTTCGATAGTCATCTATGCTATGTATCATATATTTGGTAAGTTAGATGTTTCACCTGACACTATTTTTCACGAGCCATAGTAAATGATGAGCTATTTTTATAAAGCTATACTCCTTTTGGATTAGTAGTTTTTGATTATCTCGTAAGTCATGTGCTTAGTGCTACGTATATATCGTGGGATTTATGGTAGTTTGTATTTAGTTCCGTAGTATGAGGTACTGTGAATATCTAGAAGTTTGAATGTGATAAGTAACACGGAGCTAATGTCAATTAAAAAGATAAGTTAGAAGTTGAATTAATATGAAATTATTGGGTGTGTCGGAAGCTAGTCGATGATTTGAGTGAGGTAGGGTATACCACGTATGTCCTATACCACTATGATGATCGAGAGCTCACGACAGCTTAGAAAAAGCTCGCCTTATGATTGGAGTAAGGTAGGGTATTATCTTGAAATGTCCTATTCTCGCTATGACGGGCAATAGCTCATTCGATGTGTGTTTAAATGTGAAGTAATTAAATCAACTTGAAATTGGTTATGAAATGAATATAAGACTTAGTCTTTCGTTAATCTTATCCCCAGTATAAACTGATAGATATGTTGTGGGGATTATCCTCTGAGTATTTCAGAAAGGCCCTAGATATATTCGATCATTCGTTTCGGGATATGTCACGTTTGTAGGGTGCATCTTATGAGTGTCATTTATTGCTAGTCTACGAGGGGGTATTAGCTAGTTTTGCTTTGAGTTTTTCAAGTTTGGATTTAGTGGAAGTTTTCTATGGCTATGCACACACACGATGGTGAACTTCTAAGTTATTGAATATGTGTTATATTTGTTGAGATGTCTATACTATCTCGAGCTTGATCTTGTTTTGTTTTGCTCGGGACGAGCAAAAGCTAAGTGTGGGGGAGTTGTTAAGGGTGATTTTATGTGATTTATACCGTTATATTTCGTAACGATTTCTCCCATAATCTGATAAATTGCATAGAAAAGTAAGCGTTTAATTGATTTATTGAGCAAATGAGTTTTAAAAGTATTTAAGTGCAAATTCGGGTTAATTATGTGATTTTATTGGTAATTATCTATTTATTTATGTGATGTTACACTTTGCACGTTTTTATTATTGTAGGTACAACGAACGTATCGTGGAACGAGTCAACGAGCTGAAAGAGTTACAAGCAACATTTTATCTAGAGATTTAAATAGAGGGATAAAAAATTAGGGATTATCTTATATTTTTATTTTTATATTTTGATTAGGATTTAGATTTTATCTTTTCTTTAAAAAAAAAAATAATAAAAGAAAGAATAGGTTTTACCCTATTGTCGGCAAAAAAAATATATATATATAAGAAGGGGGCAGCCGCAAGAAGAAAAGAGATACATCATTCTGGGGCGGCAGCGCAACAAAAAAAAGAAAAGAGAGAAAAATTTTCGGTCCTCTTTATATTTATTTTTTGTCTGGAGTTTAAAGATGGGTAGAGGCTAAAGCAATTTGGGACAAGCTTTGTGAAACCGTTCTTAGCAGCATCTTGTTTTCGGATCTGGATTGTCTTGTGAGTTTAATAAAATTGTATCTTTTCTATGATTTTTATTGTTGTGCAATTTCAATTGATGAATGTGTTGCATATTTGATTGTTTAATAATTGATGAGAATTAATTGTTAAACCAAGATCACCATAGTCAAGATTATATTTTTAATCTAATAACGATAGTTGTTAGGTTGAAATCTAGATTATGAGATTGAATAAATTTCACACCTTGGTAATTAAAGCGTTAATCTTTTTGTATCGATAGACGAAAGAGATTGATAGGCGAATTTTTCTAAGAGATTAGAAATTCATACTTATGATAGGTGAATCACAATTTTTATTAAATAATCACTAGACAATCCAGAGAAGAAATTGAACGTTGCGAGATAGGTGGATCATTGCTTGTTCGTTGTTAGGGAGAACCATCTGCCATCAATTTTGATCAGATCTGGTGGAAGGCAAAAGATGGTCACGAAGCATGGAACTTCACCGATTCTTTGATCAATGATTCACCGGCCACTAGATCCAGGGATCCCACCTTATTCTCAAACATGGTGGCTCGGTTGATTGGCACTCCTGTAAGCTCATCTTGCATACAAATTATGGGGGTCCCAAGTCCCGCATCTACCAAGAACATTTCTTCGCTTAAGCGTAAAACTTCGATTGTAAAGCGTTTCCACTTACATACGAAAAAACTTGAATTAGATCTTGGAAATGACCTACTCAAATAGATGCTCATCCTAAGCTTTTTTTCCTCCTCCTTTGTTCTATTGATCGAAAAGCATCCAAAGGCGCCACGCCAGTAGAAAGAATTAAGCTACTAAGCTAAGCTACTGTTGGAGAACTCGGTAGAAGTTCTAGCCGCTTCCCCTCCCTACTTTATGCATCTCAAAAGCGAAAAATAAAAGCTAAACAGAGAAACTATTTACATAGAGTTGACGCCGGCAGCAAATGCCGACGCCCGCGTCGAAGGATAAAAATTATTTGCTCGGGGTGGGGATGATAGAAATCGTATGTGTGGTTTCCAAAAAAAAAAAATACATATAATTTTATTAACGGCGATAAATTTTTAATCGGCAACACAATAAATAATCAAAATTTTAAAAGTCCTATGGACACCTCTTATAAGTAAATCCAAGATGTTTCTTTTAAGCACTTGAAATTGCTTCTCAAGTTTATCTACATTTATTTTTGTGGTATGACCAAGACAATCGACTTTATTTATTAAAATTAGATCATAAATCTTAAAACTTTTCGATGATTGATTGCCGCATTCAACTAGTATAAAGTCCATAGCAAGAAGTTCATTTCAAGATGTAGAATATATATATATATATTTTTTTTGAGTGTAAAATCACTCGAGCAAATCGAATATTAAGCAAACAATCCTAAGAGACAAACTAACATTACTATTTTTCTCCTAAAAGTGTTTGATGAAGACTTCAATAAACAAGCTAACATTTCAATGGTATTTCTAGCCCATCTACAAGCTACCTTAGTCTTTGAATTGCTATTTTTTTATGTTTAACTAGGAACAAAAAGTATTTTGACAGTTTGGAAAAAAAAATAAAGTCATCAACGGAAGAGGAAAGAAAGGGATTCGAACCCTCGGTACGAATAACTCGTACAACGGATTAGCAATCCGTCGCTTTAGTCCACTCAGCCATCTCTCCCAATTGAAGACGCTGTTAAATTACACAAAAAGTAAGGAATATTTATTATATAGATATTATATGGATATGTACACTTTTTAGCAGCAATTTAATTTCGTCTCATTCTCATGGGCCTCTTGATTCTTGTGAGCCAGTACTTGTCTTATCCGAAATTGACTCGTCGTGTCTGTAGAGTCTAACTCAAGCTCTTTCAAATGACGCATAAGAGGAAAATCGAATATGTAACCCTCCTATGCATTCTTAAGCCACTTACCACATAGCGCCAAGATTTTTCTCTTTTCTTCCTTTGGGGATTAAATAGATCAACAAGACCGAAAACAAAACAAAACAAAACATATACACAACAACAAAGCTAAACAGTTTTTTTCTGTTATTTTAATGGTATTATCAAACACAACATCTATAGAGCTGACAGAGTTTGGGACAGATATGACAAAATCCTTTGATTACAACATTTAAAAAGTGCCCAAATTTAAGTCCTTGGGTTTCTTCCTAAATTTGCAAACCTCCTAGCCACACTAAAAATGATGGTCTTGGTGAGAAGTCCTTTGTCAAGAGTGCATGCAACAGCCACCACGCCGCCAATTATCATAAGCTTTCGCATGTTAATCCCTCGTGATTTTCGAGATGCATCATCATCATCATCCATGACTTCAGTCTCTGGAGCAAGAACTTCACCATTTTCTAAGGATTTAAGGTTGTCTGGACTAATCTTGGTGCTAATCTGAGCCATTGATGCAGTATGAGATAAGGGTACCCCAGATGATCTTTCCTTCTTGTACATTTGGATCCCACGCGCAATCTTCTTCACAGCACCCCACATACCTTGCTTTACCCCAAATTTCGCGATTTCCCATGGAATCCCCATGTCTTCGTGATGGAAGAGTATCACCTCACAGGCACTTAGTTCACCACCACCATCATCTTTCTTTGATGCCACTGTTTTTTAACCATCCAAACCAAAAGCTATTTAGATGACGACCATATACAAAAAAGGGATCTTTAGATGCAACACAACCAAAAAAGAGGAGATCTCAAGCATAAACTTCATCAAATGGGTAACAAGAATAGGTAAAATTTATTACCTGCTCCAATGTACCAGCTTGAATAGTACAGATCCACCCGTCTTGGCTTATCTTTCCTAGGAATGGAATCACAAGGCACCCCCTAATAAATTTTTTGGATAAAAGGGAATCAGATAGGAACCAAAAAATCAAAAGACAATAGGATTACAGATTCAAGTCCGAAAAAGTGAAGAGGAATTGCTTGACAATGAATATACATGCTAACCGCCCCCAAATTGCCCTCATGCTGTACCTATGAACTCCACTAGAGAACTACCCCCCTGCCCCTCCTTTCCTCCTATGGGAGCATAAGATGTTTCAGTTATGGAAAGTGTTCATAAATAATTTAAATTGTTCCGAGAAATCTATTGATCAATTCTGAGTGACACGGGTTGCCTCTTTTGGGTGCACAATGCACTTAGTCAAGTTGTATTGACAGCTAATCTTAATCAAAAGCACTGGTGGAATTAACACACGTGGCCAGAACCGGACAACTGTGTACATGAACAATCGAAGTGTTTGAGAAACTAAAAGAGAAACTTGCACTTATGTGCTTCCATATCTGCTTTCTTAAAATCATCGTTCTATTTACTCCTTCATGACCGCCTCAGAACGCAGTAAAATCCACATACAACTATGGGATCGTTGCAAAAAACAATTTCAGAAAGAAATTTAAGAAAAGGGAGGGAAAATCAAGAGCAAAATCCAAATTCCATCAACAATGGAAAGCCATGAACAGGTTATAAACCTTTATAAAAGGTTTATTACCATTGAGAGGGGTGTGATTAGGAAAAGGTTTGAAGCAAAAACTTCATGTTTGTAAACCAGTCCATTTTGTGACACGGTGTACTTTTTTTTCGATTGTTTGTGTAGTAGAAAAAAGGTTTATAAAGTGATCAAGTTGTATTGTGATAAAGCTCTATTACTGAAGATGCCCAAGCAACCTTTATTTCGCTATGAAGTCTATAACGACAAAATGTATCACGAACGTCTTTCATCAACTTAACAAAAGCAAAATGCCATAAATCAGGGATACTAGACAACATCCTGGCCCGTATATTTGGCTGTTAGAATATTAATACTCTCAGAGATGGATATTTATTAAATTTCGAAGGAAAATTTATACCAAAACACGACGAAGGGAAAAATGAAAATCTATTGCTGCCATGGAATACACTCATGTCATTATTACCCTCCTTTAAAAAGGGGGCTTTATTTTGCTCTAAAGCAGATCACGACAAACTGTCTAGCGAACGTCTGTTTTCATTAACTTGACGTACGCTAAATGCCAATAAATCAGGGATACTAGACAGCATCCTGGCACACGCATTTGGCCGTTAGACAACATTTCAGGATCAGCTACACGACAAAAATATGCAAACGGTATTTTGTCGATAATATTCCTAATACATTATTTGAATCTTCGAAAATCAACATTCTATCACCAAAAAGACAAGAAAAAGCTCACACACCTTGGTCACACAATAGTAAGATCTTCCGGATTCCCATATTCGCCGCCCAATTATGTACTCCCTGTCACTGCAGAAAAAGGGAAACTGCACCAAAACCATATACACAAAGGTGAGCTTTTGTAGAAACCCTAACACAAAACGACAATATTTAAGCCGTTATTATACCTTTCTTATCCAACGGACTATCATATTTCCGGTGGAGGGGCATTCTTTGAAAGTTTCAGCATGCAATAACATGTCATCCCACTTCAATCTAAACTCGTCATCCCAGAAAAAGTCCCTCAACATTTCCGGTGTTGTATCCTCATACACTGAACGGCTGCAATACTGAGGAGGGCCAATCTAACAATTCAATGGGGACATATCAGTTAAAACAAAGTCTACACAGAAACATTAAGCAATAGCAAATGTTGCGTGAAAACCGAACTTATACAAGAGTTATCAACCAGACGGTACCTCTGGATCTCTCTGCCATGCTTGATAACTCATATCACCGGTAGAACGTTCCATCATAAGTTTCCAAGTAGGCCCTCCATCTTTTCTCTCAACAAGACGGCGTAAATGCTCAAATTCCTCATCACCTACCACCGCTAAATGATCTTTCACTTGACCTTGCAAGGAACTAAACAAACCAAGTAGAGAACATGAGTTTTGCCAATGTTTAACTCCAACTATAAGTAAGCTAAAAAAAACCAAAATTGATCCAACCCAAACCCAGCAAGGATCAGCTAAAAAAAAAAAACTAGTTATCTTATACATCACTTAGTGTCTCACGGTATAATTGTTAAATCTACACAGAATTATCAGTAGGTATCAAGAATAATTAACTTTTAACTACAAACATTGCCCATGAAACAGTCCAAATTTTCAGAAAAAAATAAAAAATAAAATAAAAAATTTGTAACACTTCAGAATTAAGAATCAGAAAACAAGAAATTTAGCTGAATACAAGAATTAACCAAAAAAAAAAAATTGAGTACCTGGAGCTAGGATTTTGTACACTGGCTAATGTAATTTGGTCTTTCTGCACAAAATTAGCATGGGACGAAATGGAAGAAGCATCGGAATCAGTAACAACAGTACCGCCCGACGGCAAAGAAGAAGGGTTTGGAGAATCCAATTTGGAATTCCCCAAGTCAACCCTCCTAGGTTTCCAAGACCATCCAAACAATATACCTAGAAAAAAAGCAATCCCAACCGGAGCCAAAAACACTACCATCTTACGGACCATTTCGGCAACTGTAGGAGCTCTCAAAATCTCTACAAACATATCCACCACCGCCATTTTCAAAAACACTTAATCTATATAGGTTACAAAGATAAGAACCCAAAAATAAAAAAATTAATTTTTTTTCTTTTTTGCTCGGATGCCGGTAATTTGCCTTAATTCAGCGGTGATTAGCGGACATCCAGAGAAGGGGATAAGAAAAAAAGGAGCCCAGAAAGAAATCGAAACTAAATCAAAGAAAGGTTTGAAGCTAATAAAGAAATGAGAGTGAATGATAGAATATATATGCGATATAAATGAAGCTGACATGAAAGGTCCTAATTTAAGCTTTCGATTTTCTTATATGGACTTTCTTTTCCCCATATTTTTTTTTTTTACAAAAACAAAAAATTATAGTATTTGTGAAAACGGGGATATACACAGCTATGACGAAAGAGATGGCGGAACGGATAAGGGAAAGCAAAGAGGGCCAATCAGATTTCGACACGCAACCTTAGCGTTAGAGTGAAAGGCTTTGCTTTAGCGGCCATTGTTTGTTGGTGTGTGTACGTGTTTGTTCTCTCACTATAAATTTTTTTGCTGTTGGCCGGTAGTTCTTCTGTGGAGATAAAGTAAGAGAATATGGACAATTTTATGGATATATTCCATCAAATCAATCAATTTATAAAAACAATCATATGAATGATTTAGTGGGTTTCATGTCATGTACTAAAATAAAAAAACGTGAATGTGGCATTTGTAGTGATAAAATAATGTGCAATCTTATTTTTATCACAAAGGAAGTTTTAGATGAACATGACAAGATATGCACAAGTTTTTTGAAAATAAAACGGATGGCAAACGACGATTAAACGCACTGTCTAGAAATATTATTTGTTGCTCGAAAGATTTTGGTAGTCTAGAAATTAAGCGGTTTTAGATTATGAATGAGTCTTTTTTTTAAAGTTGAATTGTTGGGAGGATTGTGACGAATAAAGACGGTTTATAGGTCAAAGTAATTCCTGATAAGTATGGCAACCCATTAAGCAGAGCCAAATAGGGGGTTTTCTTCGTTTGGAAGAGTATTTGTACGATGCCACTCTTTTGGCGCAAGGCGTATCTCAAGAAAGCAATCATCCTTCATGGAAATATTTAGCTTCTGGGATTTCTCGGTTAATTCTTCTTATCAAATGCAGTTGACTCTTATTGATCGATAGGAGTTAGACAAGATTTGAGGCTGCAATTGGTCTCTGAAAGGATCATTGCGAGGCAGTGTCCTGTTGCGGCGAATTCGGCATGATGTTATACCTACCTATGATTGCCTTTGTCGCCTCCGTATGATGTCAAGTGCTTATCGCCTAGCGTGTCACGCCCCTACTAAATCTAGTTAGCATGCATTGCGTCATTATATCTTGCCCAATCAAATCCAATGTGCCTTACCACAGAAAGATATTAGGATGAATTTGTAGCACGTTCTACCTCTTGGGAATTGGTTGATTATCATTTGCAACTGAATATTGTCATTTCCAGCCCCCAAGAAATTTTGGAGGTACCTATTTAGAGAAGATGTTTCTGGGATTAAGATTAAGCCTACTTAAGGATTCTAGATCCTACATAATGCCCTAACTAACTATATAAAAGGATAGCATCCTATCAGAGCTAAACCTAATCTTTTCTTGGGTATTGGGGGCGCCACTTGGGGAGGGGTATTTAGGGAAAATGTATTATCTCTTACATACTTAGAATTTAAGAAAATGTTAAGATCAAGATCGTCATTTTTCTTCTTGGAGCTTACATTGCTTAAGGATTATTGAAGTTGACTTAAGGAAGGGATCACTACCTTGGTGTTGAAAGGACCTTACCGGAAGATCTTGGTGTTCACGTCATCTCTTCCGTCTCAATCTTCAAGTATTGGTATAATCCTCAAACCCCATATGCATTAGATCTTGTTTAGTTAGTAAACACAATTACTTGTTCTGTTTTCGAGCTTAACTGTGGTTTCCGTTGCCGGACTTTATCTGATCAAGTCCAGAACAGACTAAAACTATTATTTCGGACCACAGTATGTCGAGGCGGTCGGTTTCTTCCCATCACCCTTTGGGAAACCACCGGCGCAAAAATCTTGGATTTGGTTCCGGCTCACTTCTGGTCCTGTTATGTCACCCAACAGGTGGACCTACACCATGCGGGTGGTGCGGGCTAGTGATTAGTGATTATCTTAATTTGAACCGATCACAAGAGACATGTTACGACATGTGTCATGTCGATGCGTTAAGGGCGGCCTGCGCTTCATAAAGTCTACTTTGTTGGGGCAAATGTCTATTCAAGACTCATTGTCAAGCTGAGACGATTAGGCCTATTTTACTTAAAAGGTCCAGACTGAATCTTTGAGTGCCACGTGTATGAGGTCGGTCATTCCCATGTCAGGTATCATCAATATACATACACGATAATGTTCTAGTAAATTTATGAAATACAAAAACAAAAAATATTATCACTTATCTTATTATGTCATACTTCCAGCAATCAAAATTTCTTAAGAGAACTCAGACACACTTAATAAATTAAGTGATTTCCTGAAGCCATTATCAGACACGTTTGAGCGTAATTGTCACTCATGTTCATAGTTACTCGTATTTATTACAATGCGATAGATGAAAAAAAGGATTGCATTAATTATATCTAAAAACTTTTTAATCACTTCATTGTTAAAATCACATCATTGACTCCTTTTTTTTTCAGTATGTGTTAAGAAATTAAGAATGAAAGGAAGAAAATATGTAACAAATGCTCTAATTGCTCTATAAAAATACTCAATCTTATGGAACAAAAATAAAGAGTCAAAATACCTACTCCCCCGTTCCCATTTATCTTATGTTATCAAAATGTTTTGTTTCATTTTATATAAGGTAATAACATTTCCAATGCGACATTTATTATTTTTTAAATGTTTTACCCTTATTTATTACGATAAGTGATATAAAAAGAGGTTACATTAATTATATCCAAAGACTTCTTAGTCATTTCATTGTTAAAGTCAATGAATTAACTCACATCTTTAATATTAATGATTTTGATATCTGAATCAGATTAATCGGAACAAAGAGATTCCTTTATGGGAAGTTTTTGCTTAAAACCTCCATTTATTTAGATAAATCGGAACCATGTGGAGATACCACCTAAAAACCTCCATGTATTTAGATGGCGGTTGTACACCATTTATCACTTCCATAGGGGGACTCACATATACTAATATAATGGGGTCTGTGGACCCATCTAATCCGAAAAAAATAATATTACACTAAAAAAGTTTGTGCAACCCGCTAAAATAAAAAATAATTTTGTGCCCTCAGTGATTATTTAACTGGATACGGTACCCTTTTTATAATTCTAATTAACGGTCCTATTAATTACTATTTCGCCCCTCAAAAAATTGTCGTTCTTTTATTTTATCATACAAATTAAGAATGTTAATTGTCGTGTTGCTCTTTTCTATAAAACACACACACACACACACACACATATATATATATATATATATATATATATATATATATATATATATATATACACACACACACACACATGTGTGTGTATATTATTGATACGACAAACCCTGAAAAGAGCCCACAGATTTCAATTGGGCTCGTACGTTGGCCCAAGAATAATAGGGTCCTCGGCCCATACAGTTCGCACCTTCATAAGCCGAACAAGGTCGGGAAACAATCCTGCTTACCCTTTGCCTTAACGATATATATCATTGGCAGGGGAACGTGTGTCGATCAACAAAGCCTTCAACCCGCCCTTTACAGGCCGGCAAGAAGCAATGGGGGCCGATCTGCTCGCCCCTAGCTCGGACCAAGCCCGCTAAATCAGGCAACAAGAGTTTAAGCTCGACGGTTACAAGCTGACAACCTGCTACGGTTATCACAAAGCTCACCCAATCAAGAGCCGCCACGTAGATAATCATGTTAATTACGCCTTAATTCTACTCTCTTGTAATTGTTATCTCCTAATCCTATAAATAGCGACAATGTACCCAGAAAAGGACATCTCACACATCTTAATACACAAAAGCAGACAACCTCTATCAATTTGTCGACATATTTCTTGTTCATTACGTTTTTGTTGATCTTCATATTGTTCTTAATCACCGCCAGATATCCACCTCACAAATCATCAATATCCACTAGATATCCACCGTATAATCCACCAAAATACGTTTGTGATATTCCGACGTTATGACATATATATCCTTTATTTAATATATTGTATGGAACATGAAAGAATTCCTATATTAGTATATTTTGATATGGTGGTTGTACATCATTTATTACCCTCTAGAGGCGGACTCACATGTACTATAATGGAGTTTGCGGACCTCTCTAAATTGGACAAAAAAAATAGTGGGTTTATTTTCACACTACAAAAATACTTAGTACACGTCATTTTTTTTACTTTTGCCCCTCATATTTATATTTTTCACTGGTTGATTCTGACCGAAATTCATGTAGAACTCCATTGAAATGAGTATGATTGTATGTGTAATAGCATGTACCAGGAATATCAATGCACCAAATTATTGCAATTGCTCAAGATACGTTTTTTTAGCTTCTATGGTCTATTTTTTAGTTCAAATTGTATTGCGCTACTTTATTTCTTATATATTAAGAGTGTGGGCAATTGCTCAAGATACGTTTTTTTTTTTTTAATAATGTTTCAACCAGGGTTCGATCTCTATGGCCTATTTTTTAGTTCTAAAACCAATTGGTGTCGGTAAAGGCGCTACTTTATTTCTCATTAAGAGTGTGGCAATCTTACTAACTAGAATCAAAGAATTAGTAGACTTGTTTCACCCAAAATGGGAATGTGTTATGAACTTGTAATCATGGAATCGACTCAATTATCAGATTATAAGTTCATTACATACCGAACCAGACCGGAATAGGGTCCTATACATTCTCAGTATGAGAAGGGGTCATTCAAGTGCTTTCGTGACTCAGTTATAGTAGGACTGTCTTTCTAACCGGTATGGGTATGAAAAGCAATTGAAATTCTGAATCGAATGTCAAAAAAATTATCGTTTTTCAACTCAATTTGAATGAAATTAATTTGTTTTGTAAAAAGATGTTCTTATGTATCCGTTGAACTAAAAAAATCTACGTACAAAACACATTTGTACGCCCCACTTTTTTTTCCCTTTCTCTGGATACGTCTTTTATAATTTGAAGTAAGAGCCCTATTAAAAACTAATTTACCCCTCAGAAAATGTCTTTCTTTTATTTTTCACACAAATTAAGAATATTATTTGTTGTGATAAATCTTACAATATATTATGGGCAAACTTTTTTACTCGTACTCGGTGAAAATGTCAATAAAACGTCATATTTGGAAAGCGTATTAGTCTACTAGAATTCTTAATAAATTCTCTATTTTATAAAATGAATAATATACTTTCGAGATTTCAATGGGTCAGATTCTCTATTTTAATAAATGTAGTATATAGAAAGAAAATTTTAAAGAATCTGAATAAATACGATAAATGTAACTTTTTTTTTTACAAAATATATACTACTTTCGTCCCAAAATACAAGTCATCATACACTTTTATAATTGTCCCATGATATGACGCGGCCTAACACGGTCGACCGGACAACCATCAAACTCACCACAGTGGTCTCTTCTCAGCCTCTGACCTCCATCACCACCAGCCCATTTGGAAGTAAGCCGATCGGGTCATTGAGCTCCTCGCGATCACACCCGACTTCAGGACGGGGGCCGAACGTGCCCTCCCAGTCCGTTATATCGGGCAATGCCCTCTACATGTAGGCGAGTACGCTCCATACTTAGCATTAGCAGGGATAAGACATTCTCAGCGGACGGACGCCAGAGCGACCAGCAGTCCCTTCAGCCCGATCCCCCATAGCTGCATATTCTCTTAATCATGTTTAATTATGTCTTGTCACTGCTGGCCTAATCGCAATTAGAGATTTGCCTATAAATAAAGGCTTCATATAATCATATAAGATATATGCAATTCAATATAAGCAGATATACTCTGTCAATTTGTCAACCACGTCCCTTTCCTACCACTTATCGTGCCCGCCAACTGAGCACCACCTTAAGATTCTTCATAGCCACCGTCTTTCCACCGTGAAAGTCATCTTCCACCGTCTTTCACTATCAGAAATCTCCCTCACGATTCAGATATCCACCGTCTAAATTTCCATGTCATCACCGTGATATTCTTGGCAATATCAGTTGGCTCCGTTACCGGGAAAAATATCACAAAATCATATTTACAACTTTTCCGCCGACTTACGCCGCCACCCTCAAGCCTCAAAATCCAAAAAAGCTTCGATCTGTGGGTTGTACAGCCTAAAGATCACAACTTTCACCGTTATCTCAACACCATGAGTGAAAGGGTTTTTGATTTTACGAATCACAGCCTTTTCTTGGGACGAGCTTATCAAGCAAGGAAAAGAATCACCACCGGTGGCTTTACAAAGTTGGCAGTGGGATCGTCATCACCTTAGGATCAGCGCATGCATGCCCCAAGGTTTCACTTCTACAAAGTAATAGGATTATGTCAATTGGTTAATTCGAAAACGGATCAGTTAAGCTCTCCACCGAATCCTGGGTAAGCCTGCACTTGTTACAAGTAATTTGCCTAGTTAATGTACATTGCAAGTTTCCTTTCAAATCAAATGGCTGGAGGGAAAGTAATAGTGCCAGAGATACCGAGCAAAGGGCCGAATCAGGACCCTCCACGTGGCGCAACGTCACATCAGAGTGCACGTAGCAAGGGGTCACGCACCGCCAGGGGAAGCGGCAAAAATAATAACTAGAACGACATGCGCAACGTCCTAAATGAAAAAGCAAAGACTCGAGAGTTAGAAGACGCGGCCATAAAAAAGAGCCGCAGCAAGCGCACCGGAGATCCTCCTCAGCAAAACTTGGAGCAGGGAGCGAATCCAGCTCCGGGGCCAAGCTCTTACACACTGGCGCTGAAGTCCCACAAGGAATATGTGGAAGATATGCTGATCTACAACTTAAACCTCATTGCGGGGGGCCTTCCTCCACAACCAGTTAGTAAGTTCTCCCCACCAATGCCAACTCCAACCGAGGTATAGCCGACTCAAAATCCGGTCAAGGTTAATCGACCCCATCGCACAAAGGCAGGCCAGAGCAGTCATGAAACTTCAGTCCCTGAAAAGAGCAGAAGGTTGGCACTCCAACGCCTCGGGCCCGTGGATAACATCCAGGGTGCAGCCCCTGCACGTAGCTATCCCAAGCGTGCAGAGAATATTCGACAGGTACGACCACGAACATAGATAATCGACGACTCAGATTACACAGAGAGTACAGTCAAGTCAACTCTCCCCCCGGAAATGATGGATGAGCTTAAACTGATGAAAAATAAAATTGAGGACCTAGAGAAAGGTAAAGTAGTGTTCCAGGAAACACCTACTTGGGGAACGTGTGTTCTTCGCGAGAGCATACTGAAAGCGGCCTCAAGAGGAGGAATAAATTATCCAACGGCCACAAATTATAATGGGACCCCAGATCCCCTCGACTGGTTGTCACCCTTCCAGAGCAAGTTTAGCCTGGCCACGTCCAGTGAAGAAGCATGGTGCATAGCATTCATCGGTACAATGCTAGATAGAGCGGCCACTTGGGTCCACAGTTTATCACCCCGGTCGATCACGTCATGGGACGACCTCATGAACAAGTTCACGACCGAGTTAAGATCTGTTGGCCAGCCTAAGAAGACGCACACAAACTTGCACGAAATCCACCAAGGCGAGAGCGAAACTACTCGCAGCTTCTTTAATCGCTTCACCAGAATCTATGAATAGACCCGAGGGTTGCCTAAGAATGTGGTGATGACTAGTTTCGAAGCGGGACTAAGAAAGGGTTATCTCAAGTCCCACTTCGCTCTCAATGTTCCGAAAAACCTCCAAGATATGCTAGCTCAAGCAAGGAAATATGTCGCAACCGAGGCACCAACAGCGGCATCCACGAATCGACACGACAGGCAGAGGACTAACCGGAGCCCACCCAGAGAGAGTCACAGAAATAGGGATCGCGATCTCAGGAAACCAGAGAAGTTTGCAGACGACAACTTCACATCCATTACTATCTCATATACCCGACTGTTAGCTGAGTAAGAGAAGAGCTCCCCGATCCTATTCCGATGAGTCCCGACAGGCGCCGGGACACCTCCAAGTATTGCCGGTATCATAAGGACAATGGGCATACCACGAAGGAGTGCAGGCAGTTGAAAATTGAGATTGAGAAGTTGATACAGCGAGGAAGACTTGACCAGTATAGAAAGGATGGAGGTGGGCTAACAAGGACAATCGTCAAGCCCGCCAATATGACAGAGAGATCCGCATGATTACAAAAATTGCGCCCAGCAACAACCAGATCAAACAACGAATCAATTCTATTCACAAGCGGGTCGAATGACCAATTGTCCTGCTCGGGCAAGAACATCCACTTACATTTACCCGCAACGAGTTGGTCACATCCGTTCATACTGAGGATTCGTGCTTGAGCATCTCGGTAATCATCAACCGGGCGCTATTAAACAGAGTTGTGATAGACAATGGGGCCTGCAGAGATATCATGTACTACCACTATTTCAGGGAGCTTGGCTTCAGTGACTCAAACCTGAGGCCGCACAACGGCACCCTTGAGGGCTTTTCCAATCACCAAATTCAAGTCAAGGGGGCCATCGATCTATATGTGCATGTGGGGGATTATGCACATTTCCGAGTCGAAAAGGTAAATTTTTTGGTAGTAGATCTCCAGTCAAATTACAACGTGATCATAAGGGCTCCGGCTCTGCGGCAGTTCAAAATGGTCGTTTGATCCCACATCAATGTGCGAAATTTTATGCTGAGGATGGGATCGGAGTATGTATTAGCGACCCCAAGTCAGTCTTGACTTATATCCGGGCCTCAAGAGTTGAAGACAAAAGGCCACGCCTCGACCAACCAGTGGCGCCTGCACAAATGGCTGTGATCCGGACGGACAAACAACTCCCTCTTATGGAGGTCGAGTATGAAACCTTGCAGGTCAGAGATGAGATGGATTTCACAACAGATGGAGAGTTGGTGGGGGTAATCGTCAACGATGCCTACCCAGACCAAAAGGTAAAATTTGGCGCTCATTTACCCACGACCGATAAAGAGGCCCTGATTGCTCAGCTACGAGCAAATTTGGAGGCATTTGCCTGGGTTGTAACTGATATGAGGGGCATAGAGTCGGAGATTGCACTTCATCACCTGAATGTAAACCCCACTTTCAAGTCAATCCAGCAACGGGCGCGGCAGTTCGCTCCCGAAAAGGAGGCTGCCATCAAAGTGAAAGTTGATAAGCTTATGCAAGCTGGCATCATTAAGGAATTGCCCTACCCAACTTGGCTGGCCAACGTGGTTATGGTGAAAAAGCATAATGGAAAATGGAGGATGTGTGTCGATTTCACGGACATAAACAAAGCTTGCCCGAAGGATCCTTATCAGCTACCCAAGATAGATAGGTTGGTCGACTCCATCGCAGGCTTTGATACCTTAAGCTTTCTAGACACATATTATGGGTATCATCAAGTCAAGATGACATAGTGCGACAAGGAGAAAACGGCCTTAAGAGCGGCCGGGGGCCTATATTATTATGAGATGATGCCCTTCGAATTAAAGAACACATTATCGACGTACCAAAGGATGGTGAATAAGGTTTTCAGCTCACAGATCGGTAAGAACATATAGGCTTATATAGATGATATGGTCGTCAAGTCAATCATTGGCTGCCATGCCTCCGACCTTCCCGAAATGTTTGATAATGTCCTAAGACATTCTATGAAGCTTAATCCGGAAAAATGCACGTTTGGCATCAAAGAAGGCAAGTTCATGGGGTTCATGGTTAGTCATCGAGGCATAGAGGCCAACCCAGAGAAAATCCAAGCTTTGCTCGACATGAAGGAACCAACATGCATCAAAGAGGTCCAAAGACTTAACGGCAGGATAATAGCTCTGGGCAGGTTCATATCAAAATCCGTAGAAAAATGTCTTGTTTTCTTCAAAATACAAAAAGGTGACAAAACCTTCTTATGGGATGAGAAATGCTCCCAAGCATTCCGAGCGCTCAAAGAATACATGGGGAAGCCTCCGCTATTGGTCAGCCCAACAGATGGGGAGGTTCTGTTCTTGTATTTAGCGGCGTCGGTTCGGGTTGTAGCCGCTGTGCTTGTAAAGGAGGCCGGAACACTCCAAAATCGCATGTTTTATGTAAGCAAGGCTCTCAGTCCGGTGGAGAGTCGCTATTTTAATGTTGAAAAACTTGCCTACTCGCTGGTAATTGCTACCCACAAACTCAGGGGCTATTTTACTTCGCATGCTATTATCGTTCTCACGAATAGTCCATTGCGTCAAGTAATGCATATGCTGGATCTCTCGGGCCATTTACTTTGATGGGTGATTGAACTCACAGAATTCGATATACAATACCAGCCCAAAAAAGTAATCAAAGCATAGTCGTTAGCATATTTTATCGTCGAAACAAGCTTCAGCGTAGAACAGACAAGTCCGCCAGAGCTCGATGGTCAGCCACGAGCCGAAACCGTAGAAACAAAGCGACCAGAAAATTGTTGGCAATTATATATGGGCGGATCATCCAACAGAAGCGGAGTGGAGCTGGTATTGTCTTATCTCAACCAGGGACTGTTGGTCCCTTGGAAAGGCTGACACAAGTTTAGAGGGGGGGGTGAATAAACTTGTCACCAAAAACTAAATTTAAAACAGATTAAGGTTCAGATAAAACTTGTGTGGAGTTGAGCTGACAAAGCTGAGATTAAGTCAAACCGACTTAAGGCGAAACGAGTCAACCGGCGGCGGATATATGATTTTAGCCTTTTTATTGATCTTGTTATTCTGTTGTGAAAACTGAGTGTTGTGAACTGAATTCTGGTGAATATCAGTTGTGACTGTGAGATGTATAACAATCAAGTATCACAATGCTTGTAAGTAAATGCTAAATAAATAAGTAAATGCGTAAAGTAAATAAGGCTGATGTTATAGAGGTTCCAGGTGGTGTAATCCTGTACGTCCTCTCTTCCCTTGTGGTGCGGAGGAAAATTCCACTAGAATTTCTTGAGGTGAACTGTTACAAAAAGTCCTAAACAATAGTCCTTGGCTAATCCCTAGCTTCACTATCTAAACAATTGTAGAACAGGTAGAATTGCTGCTCTTCAAATACTTGAACCACTGGTCCTTAGAGGGTAGGATTGCCTCTTCACCAGCTACCACCACAAACACAGTCTACCCGACTGCTTGTCGCAACTGTCCTTGGCAAAACCTTCCCGGTTTGCTTCACAATCTAAAACCTTTGAATTAGAATCAAAGTTGGGCTGAGAATCAATAAGTTGATTCTTGTTTGTGGTTCTTTAGAGTGTTGAATTCTTGATAAATTCTTTGTAGCTTGAACACTTGAAGAAATACTAGATATGATCTTGTTATAGTTCAGAGATGATAGCAATTCAAATAAAGTGCACAAATTGCTTGTTGATTCTTGTATATGCTCTGTTCTCTGTGTCTTTGTTGTTTGTGCAAAGTCTTCTATTTATAGTGTGAAGTCCAACGTTCATCTGGCTTCGATTTGAATTGTATCAACGTATATCTTGCAACGGCTATATTTTCTGACCGTTCCTGTTGTGTCAGTAACTTATCCAATGAAATTGCTTTCTTTACAACGTTCGATTGTACTTTCAGTTTGTTGGATGGCTGACTTATAAAACTGAGTTTCCTTATTAGTTTTATACTGAGTTTTTCATTTGTCAGTTTCCTAACTGACTTGGAGCATTAACTGAGATTTTATTCTTCTTCAAAAATCCGTACTCCAGTTTTCATCTGATTATAATTGACTTAATCAGAGTACACCATGATACATTTATCATCTAAGAATTCATTGTCCTTATGATTCTTAGGTCTTCATACAAGATCCATAAAGTCAGTTCAGGTCACCACAATCTTGCCTGAAATCCAACTTTACAGTCTCGACTTGTAATCTTCATAACTGAGTTTGAGCCCTCAGTTCTTCATTCTTCAATAACTGAGTTTGAACCCTCAGTTCTTCATTCTTCTAGATAAGCCAACTGAGTCTGTAACTCTCAGCGAACTTACCTTCTTCAGTTTCAAGAAGGTGTATTCGAGTCGGTTGCTTGTCTTGATGATTTCCGCTTTTCTAATTGATTTCCGAGTTTTCGGTTTTACGACACACTATCAATTACAGTGCTTGTCTGATGTAACTTATACAAATATCAGACTCTAATAAAACTTATACATTCAGTTCTAGACATCTTTTAGCTTTTCACTATAACAGTGGCTTCAAGGACTTCATCAATGGGGTTAAGATAATATTATAACAAATAAGATGAATTATCATCAAAACATAAATTTTATTTCCAACAGGGACAACTGAAGAAATTGAGAAAGCACTCCGATTTGAGTTCGACGCCTCCAATAATCAAGCAGAATATGAGGCATTCATAGCCGGCCTCAAACTTGCAAAAGAAATGAAAGTAGACAACGTCGAGGTCTACTACGACTCGCAGCTGGTGGTCAATCAAGTATCATGGGATTACGGCACACATTGTGACATTCTGGGTAAATACTGTGAGGTCGTCAGGCAGCTAAAAAGAGAGTTCAATTATTGCAAGTTCAAAAGGATTGACAGGAAGGATAATCTAAGGGCAAACTTCCTGTCAAGGTTGTCGGAGGGTGAAGAATTCGTTGATCCCTCCATAATGGTCGAATATCTAGCAGCGCCTTCAATCCACAAAGACAAGATCATGGACATTGACGAGAGAGCACCACATCAAGGCTGGGTGGATGATATCAGAGCATACATCGAATCAGGCTGGTTACCTTGATCGCATGCATTCGTACGGGCAAAGTGATAAAAACTATACATTCGATACGGGCAAAGTGATGTCATGATGAGGGCATCTCCTCTGTGCTTCTTTGAATCTTTCCCAAGCCTCTTCAAAGGTTTCAGTGGGTTTCTGCTTGAAGTTCATGATTTCTTGTCTCATCTGTAGTGACTTCCAGGTGGGAAGTACTTATTCATAAATTTCTGCAACAGATCGGTCCAAGTCTGGATCGATCCCGGTGATAGAGACAATAACCATATTTTTGCTTTGTCTTTCAGAGTGAATGTAAAAAATTTCATCTTGATGTTGTCTCCTGGTACTCCTGCTAGCTTAACCGTGCTGACTATTTCCAGAAAGTTGGTGACGTGTACACTAGGATCTTCGTTCATTACTCCATGAAAAGTAGTGTAGTTAGTCACCATTTGTATAACATTTGGTTTAGGGTGAAATACCTCAGCTACATCCTCAGGCTGAACAATTGCTGGCACGAATTGCTCAATCGTTGGCATTGCATAGCTCTGTAGAGTTCTCCTATCTGTTTGTACCACAACTTTTGCTCCATTATGTCCGTTCTGTCCATTCTGCACCATGTTGTTTTCCGTATCTTCCAAACGTGGAATCAATTCTTCCTCCATGTTGTTTTCCGTTCGAAACTTCCAAAGAGTGGAATCAATTCTTCCTCTCGAGTTTGGCCGTAACTACGCGTACTAAAAGACATAAAAAGAAAAATAAAAAGGTTAGCAACTTGCCTCGGCGGCTGTTACACTTGCCTGGAAGACTCAAAAATACAGACTCTGACTACTGACCTGACACTGAACAAACATAAACGATTATGGCAGAATTTAGACCCTCGGTTTATCGGGGTGGACCCTCGGTAAACCGGTGGTAATTTTCTTCCAGAATTCACAAAAATGACTTTGTACGACTTTAGTATAAACAGACTTTAAAACAAACTCAAATAAATAGACTCAAAATATATACAACTAACTCAATCTTAAATAAAAAGTATTCTTGACACGAGTCCCCGGCAACGGCCCCAAAAATCTTGATCGCGTGCAAAGCACTTACTAGCAATAGGACTAGGTCTATCGAAGTAGAGTACTGGCTAGTCAAGGTCGAATCCCACGACTCGTAAGAACGTCTAATTATCAAGATTGAGTTGTCGAGATAACGGTACGACCAACTAAATATATAGACGCAGTATTTCAACTAACAACAATATGCAAGTTCAACTAAGCTACAAGAGTTTCTAAGGTATTAGTTCAATTATGAGTAATTAGTTATTTCCCCCACACATGCAACAAATTCCTCCTCCCCATTGGTGAATTTATTCATTGTTCGGCTACGGGTACAACTCCTAACCCTATCTACTCCGACAATGGCGGTAGACAATCTATACGCAAGCTACCCTCCTTAATTGGTCCGTAATAGCTATACGCATAAAGAACTAAAGCTACCGATATTGAGTGTTACCTCATACTGCAAACCCGCCTAGACAACATGTCGACACCGACCAAAGACGTTCCTAGGGTCCATCTAGATAATGTCCTAATTAACACTTCACTTACGGTCCTTCATGTTAATTTACGATGACATGCAAATAGTTGATCAGGCTACTAACATGTAAATTAAATCTATCGATCAACGTAGCTGGCGCCGATTATCATGAATTAGTAATTTACTAGGTATTCAGATATAGCGATATAGACCGTCACAGATCTGAAGAACGCAACTACCATTTCATGATTTCTTCACCAACGAATCAGATCTATAACACATAGGGTAAAATAAACTAACTACTACATAATTAAACTAAATAAACAATTAAAGCATACTAATCAAATAGAACAACGATAGATCTACATCTTGGAAAAGACAGAAAATCATACCCTCGAAGACGAGCGTAAATCTCCTTCGGATCTCTCCCTAGGCGGCGACTCCGTCGTCTCTCCGACCAGAACTCATACAATAAATAAAATAAAGAACATTGAACTTTTATTGCATAATTTCCTTGAATAATTTGAGTACATTGAGTTCTGAGGCGAAGCCTCTTATTTATAGCTATCTAAACCGACTTAGGAACATCTAGTTCTACCCCTCGTCCAAGAAAATACGTTTCGGAATATTCTGGACCCTCGGTAAGTCGGCACCTCCCCTCGGGTTACCGAGGGCATTTTTGTCCTTTTTCTTCAACCGACTTAACTCGGATGCTTCTAGAATACCCTAGGCCCATTCCTTTCGTTCAGTCCACTCCAGATTCGTCCATCATGCTCAGCCCAATATTCCGCATCCTGAAAATCATCAAATAACGCACGAAATAATATCGAAACAAGAAGATAAATGCTAAGTGCAGATTTCTCGACTCACGAACCCGACATATGATATTCAACGTAAATGGTTCACTTTTATAGGTCGAAACAACTATTTTTAGCTCATAATGGATAGAATATTGATGCCGTAGGATAGACTATTTTAACTGTCATCATACCTCAGGATAAAAGTGAGGCTCGCCTCTCCAGAAAAGGGCAGCAAGGTACACCGTCCTAGATGGGACCTTAATACAGAAGGTCAATCACAAAACCCTACTCAGATGTGTCGGCAAAGGAGAAAGTGAAAAAATCCTGGCCGAGTTACACCAGGGAGCGTGTGGTGGATACCTTGCTAGTCGATCTCTAGCTCAAAATGTTATATCCGTAGGATACTATTGGGCTACGATCTTACAAGACGCTGAGAACCTGGTCACAACGTGCCCATCATGCCAAAAATTTGCAGATATACCGCGGTTGCCCTCAGTAGAATAGGGCATCGTTGTAACCGTTTGGCCATTCGACATGTGGGGTTTAGACCTCATTGGTCCCCGGCCGGAAGAAGTAGTTGCAAGCTCATCATAGTAGCAGTAGACTACTTTACCAAGTGAATCGAAGCAAAGCCTTTGGCAAAAATAGGGGCCAATGATGCGGTCTATTTCCTGCACGATCAGATATGGTCGAGATTTGGCATTCCAAGAGCAGTGGTCACGGACCACGGACCGAAGTTCAGAAAGGAATTCTCAAGCTTCTGTAAGGATTACAACGTGAAGCACTGGCAGTCCTCCGTAGCCTACCCGCAGGGTAATAGACAGGCCGAGGCCAGGAACAAGCAGATAATTAAGATGCTCAAGAAAAGTGTGAGCGATTGCGCAACGGCGGGAGGATGGATTGATGAACTCCCGGCCATACTATGGTCGCTCCGGACAACGGTAAAAACCCCATAGGTCAAACACCTTTTTCGCTCACATATGGCTCTGAGGGCATGACTCCGATCGAAATGGTACTTCCAAGTATTAGGGTCACAAAGCATACTCTTCAGGAAAACGAGCTCAACAGGAAGGTCGAGATGGATTTGGCGGAAGAAAAGAGGATAGCAACTTACCATAGGCTCGTGAATTATAAACAGACCGCTAAAAGATTTCATGCTAAGAGAGTACAGGGTCATTACTTCAAAGTGGGAGATTTCGTCCTCCACAACAGAAAGGCCGTAGGACTAGAGCTTGACAGAGGTAAACTGACCGTGAATTGGGAAGGACCATATCAAATTTCAAGAGAAATCAAAAAAGGAACATATGTCCTGAAAGATGAGGAAGGCTACGAGCTTAACCGCCCCTGGCACGCGGACCACCTGAAGAGGTATTACATGTAAGGAGAAGCTTGCGGACACAGCCACGACTACGTTTATGACGTACGCAAGTCCGTGTCTTTGCTTTTTGGGTTATGCCTCTTCATTTCAATGTTTACGACATTAATGAATACGCTTTCTTATTTTGCGAATATGTAAACTAAAGCTACATGCTCGGTATGAATTATGTTTGGTACGTTGTAATTTCCCAATCTCAAAGAGCTTTTATTTTCACAAATTCAAAGCGGCCACGCCCTTTTTCATTTTCAAAAACAATGGGGCAAGGTACAGTGAAAAAAAAACTAGCGGGTATAGTTCGGGCGGAAATATTGATCTCTGGGCGCAAGGGTCATCTCGAAACTGGTGGTACAAAGACTTGAGATCAACCAGGCGAAGGGTATTAGACGGTTAGGCATAATATCCCTTGCAAAATTAACAGCCTCGCGATGGATAATGAGCCCCCAGTCGACATTCACATCCGCCGTACATATCGCGTGTATAAGGAGGGCCTCTTCATCGGTCAGCACCTCGAAATTACCAGAGGGAATAGCCTGGGAATTGATAAAACGTTTCCATTCCCGATACCATTGATTAAGCCCGGAGAAAACGCCGTTATGAACAGGCTCGTCTTCCCTTGCGGGAAAAAGACGCGAGTACGCGTCAAACCTATGAGCAAAATACGGCTCTTCACGGTCGAGGTCCCAGGCAGTTTCAAAATGCAAGGCCGGATCGAAGGTGGGGAGTTGCAGAAGCTCACTTATCGCAGCTGGAGTGAAACGCACTTGAGTGCCTCGGACAAAAACAGTGGAAACTTCTTCGACTGATTGAGCCGGACGGCATAAAATTCATGTACCAGGGTAATGTTGAATATATCAATGGGACCAAGAAGAAAATAACGCCACCCAGAGTAGGCCAAACAAAACAAGGACCCACTCCCGTCAATTTTGTTCAGATTCAAGATCCTTTCGGGCAAATATGCACGATCGGCAAAATATTCCCTAAAATTTTGGATAGCATTCACTGATTCCATGGTAAAAAAAAAGGGATAACATAGAGGGAGAAGTGGAGCCAGAGGAGGACGACATGATCAGCCTGAAAAAGGAAATGGAAATTTCGGAAAATGGTTTTGAGCTCCAAGGTGGCAATATCCCTCCCTCCAGTTATATAGGGGAAGAAGACGCATCAACGGAGTGAATTAAAGGCATCCTACGGTTGTAATCACCGGACTGTTGAAATTCAAAATGGGAGTCTGATCCGCATTAAATGCAACGCTGAATGCACGGTCTTCTAGGGCAACCGTAAGTCCTCGATCTTAATGCTACATTTATTCCTAATAGGCCACGGGATCGATATGGTCGGCAGGGCCGCGTATGGGGCTGTCCGCCATTTTTTGGGCCGGATTATGGACGCGTTTGTGAGGAAACAGGAAATATGCGAGCAAGAAAAATAAAGTGCGAACACAAATCAGATATCAAATGAAATCCATTTCCAAGAGCAAAAAAAAAAAGAAAAAGCTAAAAATAAGATGACTCTTCATCAGAGAAGAGCCCAGGATCAGGGAAGGACCCGGATAGGATTTCATCAAACACAATGTTCTGCCGGGGCAGATACTCGTCTGACGAACAAGTAGGAACCAAGGCATAGCAAAGGTTGGAAATCAACTAGGAAAACGGGATGGAACGACCATTCTCCATACCCGTAGCAAAGAACACCGTCTCGCGATGCATCAGGATACCCCAATCTACATTCACTGACGTAGATTTGATGGCATGCAAGAGTAGGCCCTCTTCCTCCGTAACCTCTTCAAAATCTTTTGTAGGAGCACACGGGTATTGATGAAGTGTTTCCATTCATGCGCGTCCCGAGATAACTCGGATGTAACCCCCTCTGCAGCGAACTACCACGAATCATGAAACAAGTAATGAAGGGCACCATTCTAATGCGCTTCCCGGGAGGCTTCATCTTCATCCAAAGCCCAAGCCCGTTCATAATGAAGGGCAAGATCGAAATTGGGAAGATGGAAGAAATTGTTGATGACAACCGGAGTAAATGGAACCGCCACTCCACGAACAGGAACTGAGGTCAACGGCCACCTGGACCCAACCACTGAAAGAGCCGAGTAAAACTCACGAGCCACTGTAGTATTGTAGTGGCCGGAAGGTTTGGCAACCATGTCCTCCCATCCAGACAGAGAAATGCGAAGGCGAGATCCTCCGCTGATTTTGCTAAAATTTAAGCTCCTTTCAATCAATAGGGGGCAGCGATTGAAGTAAACCCAGAAATTGGCCAATACTTCATTGGAGGAGGTCCTAAAAATAGAGGACTGAACGTTGGAAGGAGGCATATTGCTAGAGTTAACACGAAAGAAAAGCTACAAAAGGGGTTGATAAAAGAAACTTCAAAGTTTCAAAGTTTGAATGAAAATAACAGCTGAGCACTCCTTTTTATAGCAAAAGACAGAGGGACATGCGGTCCAGATACATCCAATCCAATGGAAGGGGTTAGCTCTGTTCAAATTCAAAATTTTGAAAAACGGATAGAAGATAAAGTAGCCATTTTAATGACTAGAAGAAAGTAGCCACTTTTAATGACACATCAGTTATTACCCCGACGGTCGAGATTACGGTTATCAAAGCAAATCATAAAAAGACCTGTTAGAGGGAAACTCTTACACTTCTCAAGACTGACAAGCCAAAAGCGGTGAACGAACGAAATTCAAATTATTTCGACAAAGAGTCGACGGGAGTCATGCCCGTAACAATAGGGCTACAGGTTATAAATTTTGAAAATTATCAGTTAACACCATCAGACCAAAGCAGAGGTAGAATCGACAAAAATCGAATTATTTTCAACAAGCTTACACGTGGCGGGCCCAAAGCTTCTTAAAAACAAGGGGGTCGTATGCCCTGGACAGGGTCGGGGCCGCACGTACTCGAAAGATGTCATATTTTAGAGCAAAATGAAGAAAAACACGAGGCAACATATGTTGAGCATGCAATTAATTATAGCAAGAGGGCCATGCAACAGCCGCTACGTTATCCAGAGAGTAAAGGTTATTACAAAACAACTTCAAGGACAAAAAGTAAATGTTTCCAAAATATTACAACTTGGGAAAACTTAAAGAAGCATCAAAGTTATCACTCGCTGAGTCTCCCCACCCTTGGGCACCAAGGATGCATCGTGAACATTTTCTCCTTGAAGGGAGGGGTGCAGCAATGAGTCAACCGGACTCGAGGCAGAGGGAGCCGAGGGAGTCACTAAGGCCACGACGGAGGTCCATTAACCAATTCTCTCAGATTACCAGGGATACCGGGGGTGGACTCTAAGGCCCTTCACCTCGTTCGGCCAAGTCCAGAGCAATGGCAGCGAGCTCTTCTTCAGTAAAGGGGATCTCAACGTGAAATGGGAGCAGTCGGGCATCATACTGATCGGTCAGAGTCCAATTCCTCAGGGTTTCCAAGGAGAGAGCATTAACCCCAAGGGCCTATCGAGCACAACGGGCTAGGTGGTAAAACCCTTCATCATAGCCAGCCAACATCGCGGCCCCAAGAGCCTTCGAATAGCCTTCAGAGGCCTGAAAAGCGGTGACCGCTTCAGTTCGGGCTGCAACTCTAACCGCCTCTAATCTAGCCTCCATATCAGACTCAAGAGCCTTCTTCTCGGTAGCCCAAGCCTCAGCTTCTTGAATAGCCTTTTCCTTCAGCTCCAAAATAGTCTTGTTGAACTCAAGCGCCTCTTTCTCGGCCTTGGACGCGAGCTCAACACGAGCAATTGCAATGGCCTCAATGTCTTCTCGACGCTTCCACTTGATTTTCTCCAGCTGAATCTTGGCCATACCGAGTTCTAGGGTAGCTTGGTTCACCGGCTCCTCCAACAAGCCGACTATCTTCAGAGCCGCCTCCCGTTCGTGCTCACGTTCTCCGTCCATGCGATCACGTTGAGCGACCGCAGTGTTTGCCTGCAAAGGAACAAGAGTCAGCTATAACCAGAGCAGCTGTAAAAAGAGAAAATAGAAAGAAAAACTTACAAAGGTGGTAAGCATCCCTATCAGGCCCGCCAGATCCTTTGGATGTTGCAGAAGCCTAGTCTGTGGGCTCAATCTGTCCACTATCACAGATCGAGAGGCGATTCCCTTCCCAATGGCCAGGTCGACCTCACCGGGACCATCCATTTTCAGGTTTTTCAACTGAGGAACCCTCGAGATAGCATTGGCCAAGAGCAGAGCCTCACTTTCGGTACGTGGCTTTTGGAAACCGGGAAGTAGCCACGGAGGCCGATTATCAGGTTGGCTAGAGGAGCCAGCCGCATGACGCTCCATAATTGAGCGAATATCTGATTGCGTAGATATCTTCACCAAAGTTTCTCTAGCTGCAACAGCATTTTTGTGGCTCTGACCAACATCGGTCCTCGATTTCTTTAGGGCCGCAGTCCCTTCCATGTCTTCAACATCAACAAGCTCGATATCTGGCTTTAACTCAACCGACCCGGCATCGGCCTGAGACCTCAGTTGCTTGGGAGCGGCCGGTTGAGAGGGCTCGTTAATGACCAAGGCACCAGATTTACCCTTGGACCGAGTAGTAATGGCATTGTTGGGCATAAACACCATTGGGAGTGAGTGCTTGCCGGTACCGGACAAAATCTGTCCCATTTTCTCTTCACCGGCTTGTGCTTGATCACGCATCTGTTGGCGGAGACGACTCGCGTTCACCATGTCTGCACAAACGAACACAATTAGTACAAAGCATATAAAATAGGAGAAAACAAATATGGAAAAACAACAAGGCAAAAAGTTGGAATATACATATAGTGCTAACATGAAACTCCCCCCGCACTCGAGGATCTCCCCTACACTCTTCACATTCATATGGCAAACATATCCTATGATGGCATTCCGCATACCACTCCGGATCGAACAGCAGTGGTTCGATTGGAGCGAGCGCATCCTCCTCGCCAGGGCCGGTAATCCCAGCCAATCGACTATATGATTCGGTGGGGTCAAGAAAGAGACGGAGGTTAAAAGTCCTCTCCTGTGTGGGCTTCTTTCCCCCAACAAACCCCATCAGCTCCTTGATTCTAGCAATAAAACGCTGCTCGTCGACCTCTTCCTCGAAATCTTTGATGCTTTCCATATCCGGGTCAACTCCTATGATTTTCTTAAAGGGCCATCCGACCCGAGATTCAACTTTCATGCACCGGCTGTGCCACGAATCGACTTTTTCCGGGAGATCAAAAAACAGCTGACACGCCTTCCTCTGAGGCACGATCTGATCACACTCACCAAACTTGGTAATCCAGTAGAAATGATTGAATACAGCAAATGAAGGTTCTCTGCCAAGTAAACGGCTCACCACGATAAAGCCCAAAACGAACCTCATCAACCCCAGGGTAAGATCGCTGGGATAAGTGTCGGTCACCTCCAGAAACTTCACAAGGAAAGGATCAAAAGGGGTCGAGCCCCGGCTACCAGATGGTCATAATGCTGCCAGATATAATCAAACTTTGAGCGACCACAAACCCGCTTCTTATCCTTGACCCCGGGAAAGCTAATAACGATAATCCACGGGAATGTCAAAAGCAGCTAGGGAGCTGGTGTAGTCAACAAAGCGATGAAACTTTTCCACTGCTCTGGCTACCTCCTTATCAAAAGCTTTTTGGGCCTCGACCTCAGCACGACCTTCTTCGGTATGCTGCATCGGGGGCCGCGGTTTCGACTTTCTCGATTTCTTCCGCATCCTGGAACGAGCCATATTAGCTCGCAATAAAGCCTCTGTCTCATCCGGACCATGAATAGAGACACTCGGGGGCCTTTCGTCAACCATTTTGACCTCGAGCTGCTCTACGAAATCCTCAAACGTCTGCTCGGCCTGCTCTACTTCATCGGGCCCATATTCCATGGCTTCCTGATCGTCTTCGTGACTGGGGGTACGCTCAGAAGACATCCTGAAAAACACAAGGGCGAGGCGGACTATGAATCACCTAGACATAGGAGTTGGGCCAAGACGAGCGTGTCCGCTCATCATGACACCTCACCCCTCCGTTTTTCCTGCAGAAACAATAAACAACAAAATCCCAGAAACACGAGGATGAAGTCAAAGATTATGGGAGAAGAAGGGCTGAGCCCAGGCAAGCAACATGGGCAAAAGTTGGACGCTGGGAAAACAACTATAAGAAATACGACAAATGGGAATGCTACATGTACAAATCATACATGCAAAGCATTATACAGAAAAACGGAGTTAAAATCTTTTTCAAACGCCTAAACATTTCACACATACTTCGGACGAAATTGCTTAATTAACAGAGCAAGCAAGGAAGCAAATACGGGAGTAAAGGCCGAAGATTTTACCTAAAAATCTGACGATTCGCCGGAGAGAGGATGAAGATTGGCCGGAAACTTCAGAGAAACCACCGGAAATGATTAACCGATGCTGATGACCGCTGATAAACTACCGGATTCTTCGCAAACCACCAAAGAATTTTCGCTAAGGAAGCAAAAAGAAGAAAAGTATTTTCGGTTTAGGGTTAGCCCATTTATATAGACAAACCGGGAAACCGAAACGTCACATCGGCCGTTTCAAAATTTGAAATTCAAAGAACAAACCACCTCACGGTTATCGCGATTATCCCGCCAATAAGAAATCATGGCCAGTCACGTCAAACGTCACAGCAGTTACGGAATCGAGGTCACGCCGCAGCCAACAGCCATTCAATGTGACCACTCAAAAATAAGTTTGTCCGCTTCACAGCTCTACTCACAAATTTACGTGCTCATCAGCACCAATCAACGTTTGTCCGCTTTATAGCAATATCCGGCAATGGGTCATTTCATGACATGAAAGTTGCCAAAACCCGCAAGCACTAATACGGTCCTAAACCTACCCGTCTGAGGGTGCAGCGCTCTTGCCTGTCCGCTTTATCGCGCAAGCATCATGCAATGAGTCGCTACGTGACACGAAAGTTGCCGAAAACCCGTCACACATAAGGCGGTCCAAAGACTGTCCGCTCGAGGCGTACAACACATCACAGCGAATCGACTTACGTCGTTAAGGCTGGCTTAAGCCCGATACTTCCATAATCAGCACCAACTCTAAACAGAGTACACAGGACCACAGTATGCAAAGCGCACACAACCTTACTCCCTGATCAAACCACAACGAATAGTTTAACCACGGAGTAGGGGGCCATTGATATGCCGCGGCCTAACACGGTCGACCGGATAACCATCAGACTCACCACAGTGGTCTCTTCTCAGCCTCGGACCTCCACCGCCACCAGCCCATTTTGAAGTAAGCCGATCGGGTCATCGAGCTCCTCGCGATCACACCCGCCTTCAGGACGGGGGCCGAACGCGACCTTCCAGTCCGCTATACCGGGAAACGACCTCTACATGTAGGCGAGTACGCTCCATACTTAGCATTAGCAGGGATAAGACATTCTCAGCGGACGGACGCCAGAGCGACCAACGGTCCCTTCAGCCCGATCCCCCACAGCTGCATATTCTCTTAATCATGTTTAATTATGTCTTGTCACTGTTGGCCTAATCGCAAATTAGAGCTTTGCCTATAAATAGAGGCTTCATGTAATCATATAAGATATACGTAATTCAATATAAGCAGATATACTCTGCCAATTTGTCGACCACGTCCCTTTCCTACCGCTTATCGTGCCCGCCAACTGAGCACCACCTTAAGTTCTTCATAGCCACCGTCCTTCCACCGTGAAAGTCATCTTCCACCGTCTTTCACTATCAGAAATCTCCCCTCACGATCAGATATCCACCGTCTAAATATCCATGTCATCACCGCGATATTCTTGACAATATCATCCCACAATATAAGTCATTCTACATCACCAATGATTTATTACCATTTTTTCTATCTTACCCTTAATTTATTATCAAACCGGATTCAAAAAAATTATTATCAATCTAACCAGTTTTCAACAACTATTGTATTAATGATAGTCAATAGGTATTTTAGACATTAATACTTAAATTTATGATATTCAACCACTTAATAATATTGGTGAAAACATCTAGGATAACGTATATTTTAGGATTCTTAAAAAAAAACCGTATATTTAAAACGAAAATAGTATTTTACAATAAAAAATAGACTATTTACTGCAGAATTTTTTTCCTTTAAATCTGACCGTTGAAATCTTTAAAATATAATTTTTAAAAAATATACTACGCCTCAAAAAAAAAAGTTCTTAAAAATATACTACGCTATCTTCCCTTCCGGGAGTGCACTATTACCATTCGTTGGTGGAACGTGGGACGCGAGCTCGGGTCGGTGGACTGTGTCTCATTTTTCACGTTTGATTGGTTTAAAAGGGAGTCGTGCTTTTCGGTTTTCCGTTCGAGTTGGTCAAATTTCACTATTTGTTTTGCGATCAAACCGATGGACTTTTACTTTGGTTTCACAGTCTGTTACTTGTTCCCAGTTTCATTTGCAAGTAGTATTAGGTTCGATTTTTTTAAATTAACTACTAAAGAAAAGTTGGGTTTCAGCCTAACTTTCTTGTATACCTGTATTGGTCAACACTATGAACCGATCCTTTGACTATTAGATTTTTGGTTTTAGGTTTGACTATTCTCTAACCGAGTAGTCAAATTTCCTGAATTAGCTGGACAAGTCATATTTATAGACATTACTGTTTATCAAATTTTTTTAGATGTATTATATAATATAATGTTACTTACAACCACACGGTCCACCAATCTCTTATTTATTATTATTAATCAATAACCCATTTCATTTCATATACATATTCTTTTGTTTTAAGAGCACTTATCATACCTAGGGATGTACACGGTTTGGTTCGGTACGGTTAATGGCCTTACCGAAACCGAATCGAAATTTTCGATTAATTGAAATTCGATATCGAAACCGAATCGTTTGTTCTAGGTAAGAATTGAACCAAACTTAAATATACGGTTTGGTTCGGTTCGGTTAACCGAAAATTGAAATAAAAATAACAGTTATATTCGGTTATAAACAATTTAGTTTTTATTCGAACTTTTAATTCGGTTAAAAAATTGTTCGGACATCGGTTCGGTTATATGCAATTTTTCATGAACGCTTATAATATTTTGGTTATGAAAACTAGTAATACAAGTTAATTATAGAAATTTCGGTTACAATTTTCTATTCAATTTCGGTTAACCATTAGGTTTTTTATTCGGTTCGGTTTTCGGTTTGGTTAAGGATAATTTATAGAGTTATCCGTAACCGAACCGAAAATTTCGGTTTCTCTATAATACTAACCGAAACCGAACTGAAAGTATTATTAACCAAACCGAATTGAACTAAATGACCTCGGTTAGGTTCGGTTTTCGGATAATCCGTATCCGTGTACACCCCTAATCATACCTATTCAATTTAATTATTTTACAGACATATTCTTAAAGTTTATACTTTTTGAAAGAATCTCAAATTGCACAATTGAAATTACAACTCACAATTTATTGATTATTGTTGGGGCAAATTGCCCGCACTCTTAAATGATAAATGATAAGAAATTGTGCAAGTGTTGGGACAGATTGTCTGCACTTGAGAGGGATGTTGGGATAGATTGGTCACACTCTTAATGTATAAGAAATATAGTAGCATCTTTACTACTACTATTTACTTTTAGTACAACGGTAAGCGCTTGATTTTAACAATTATGTTTGTCGGATTTCTTTTTCATGATATTGTTTTTCGAGGAGAGATTATTTTTCACCTACAAAGTTTGATAGCACCGATTGATGAAATTTGCTTTTTTTCAATTTGTTCTTATCTTCTTGTCACAATATATATATACAAGCCTTTTACCCGTGCGATGCACGGCGGAAAAGATAAAATATATATACATCTATACTATATCTAATTTTACACACATGAGAAGATAATAATTTATTATGAATTTAGTTAATATTAGCACCTGAAATAGAGTACCTGCATTAAAATTAAGTTCAATGGTAAGGAGAAATAGAGTACACATAGACATATCTCATTAATGCCTATTACACTAAATGATTGACTTCACCTCAGACAATCTAAACAATCAAGCATGTGAATTGATAACATGTGCATAATAATCCGTGAAATAATTTCTGTTTTTTGGTTATAAAAGAAAGTGACCAAGGATTTGAATAGTTAGTTGTATGCTTCATTTCATTTGCTTTTACCAACCATAAGACTGGCATGTCTAAGAATTTGCAAAAGTCACCAAGATTAGAGTCAATAATACAATTGCATCTATTTAACGTGAATTAGAAGGAAAAAAAATTAAAAAATAAGGTATCATAATCGTAAGTGACAACACTTCTTATAAAATGAATTACCATCAATGAAGGAAGGTGATCATAAAACACTATTTAAAGATGTACAACCGAAAGCCATGCACAACAAACCTTTGTGCCTCGCCAACAATAACTTACCGGGCTTATTTATAATCTGATTAGCCACTTGTCTTCAGTAACAAATACATTTTAGCTCAATTCACAAATGAAAAAATATTTCATCTCAATTCACTAACATGAAAATGAAAAATAAATGAAAAAGAACAAAAGTAAACACAGTGAGACTCTTGTGAGAGTAAAATAAGTCAACCACAGCATACTACATTACCAAATCACAAATATTTATCAAAACATCGCCAGTTAAAGCTTTCGTTTTAATGATGACACCGTAAGTAAAAATTTAAATAGAGATATGGTATGAGAAGGCCGGTGCACATTTATGATTTGAATATAGATTGAAGCAATCGAGGCAGTTTTGAGCGAGATTTAAACACATATTAGGCTAATTGAGAGGCAGTTTGGATTAGAATTAACGATGAGATTTCGTTGTTGAATATTTTACACCTGTGTTTGATGAAAATGTTGCAAGCCCGTTTTTGCTGCGATGACACACAAACAAACTGAAAATGATAAGTATGTCTTTTTTTTCCAAACATATTATCATTTAAAAGATGAGGCACAAACAAACTTGATAATTAGGATATGTTTTTTTTTTCCAACACATTATCATTTAAAAGATGATAAATCTATTAACGAAAGTGTCGTCGGGGAGAGCTTCTCAATTTGTTGGCAACATTTATTGGAATTTCAAAAAGAAAAAGAATTTTGCTGTGATATCATTTACTATCAGATTGGTGATGGTTTGAAATTTTGTTGTGATATCGTTTGTTAGGTGAATTTCATATCTTTTTGTTTGTTTGTTTTTTTTTTGTGTAATGCCTTTTTTGTTTTTTCTGGAAATGGAGCGGGTCATCGGGTAATCGAAAATCATCATCTTTCTAATATATATATATATATATATATATATATATATATATATATATATATATATATATATATATATTTTTTTTTTTATATTATTTTCTTTGTATATAAATTTATGATGTTGCTTAATTAATTCAATCTTGGTTAGTAATGAACAATCGAAATCCGGTGAACATAACGAATTGAGGATTTGTAAACAAGATATCGTCAGTGTTGCTTTGCATGTGATACAAAATTATCATTTTGATTGTTGATTTACTATTTAGTCATATGTATTCTGTGATTTTCATACGTTGTTCACATATATATTAAGTGGTTAATTCAACATATATATTTTTTCAAACAAACTCTTTACAAGAATTTATTATGAGTTTAAAAAAGAATGCATCATATAAACTGTTTACGTTACTTTGGCTGTAGCACATAATAACGAATGAACAAGTGGTTTCTAAAGATAAATTTGTCATGGATAAGTTTGTTTTGATAATAAAAATAGTTTCAAATATTTGGTTGCATGTACATGTGAATCCACGTGGAAGCTCATGGATATCTTGGTTAAAAAACGAACGAGCAAGCGGTTTCTAAAGATAAGCCTGTTTTGAATCTTTTGATAACAAAAACAGTTTCAAATATTTGGTTGCATCTGCATGTGAATCCACGTGGGAGCTCATGGACATCTAGATTAAAAAACGGATGAACAAACGGGTTATAAAGATAAGCCTGTTTTGATAACAAAAGGACTTTCAAATATTTGGCTGCATCTGCATGTGAATCCATGTGGAAGCTCTTGGACAACTTGATTAAAAAACGAATGAACAACATTTTTCTAAAGATAAGCTTCTTTTCATAGCAAAAGTAGTTTCAAATATTTGGGGACATCTTGATTAAAAAACGAATGAACAAGCGGTTTCTAAAGATAAGCCTGTTTTGATAACAAAAGTAGTTTCAAATATTTGTTTGCATCTGTATGTAAATCCTCGTGGAAGTTCATGGATATCTTGATTAAAAAACGATAGATATTGAATACATGAATATGCGGAATAAATCTTGAGTAGCATTTTCTTATATCTTTATTATTAACATAGCTATTTAATTTGCCATCACGATCTAAGTTTTGAATAAACGAAAAACACAACAAAAACGTTTTTTATACCCATTGTAATTCGACTTCCGTTTGCCATCACGATCTAAAGCTAAAATGGGGCTACTTGACCTTCTGGTCCATGTATGTTTCTTTTGAATGATCACACCGTAGGACTTAAAGCATTATCAAATAATGATATGAAAGACTTTGTTCGTTCAATATTAACAATGTATATATTCATGGGTAAATTAGAAGGAGAAAGAGGGAATTTATTCTTCTTCTTTTCCGTCTCTTACAAGGATGCTTGGTAGTAGCACTTTATTTTTTCTTCTTTTTTCTTCTTTTTTTTGATAATCACAACCATTTGATACACCATTTAAAAATTTATTACAAAACCTTGGTCGTAAGAGCATATCTAGTGGCTTCAGCATTCTCATTTTCATTTTGCCTCAAAAGTAACAAAAATACCCTATTGACATTCACAATGGCTTCAAAATATATTGTCAACTAATACATGTCACGTAGATCTTTTCCACCAGAAAAAATGTATTATTCATTTTGAAATTCCCACTAGATGCTTTGAGGTGAAGGAAATAGTAATGAGGCTGAATTTTTTATTCATTTTTAATTATCCGTACTAGTAGCAGAAAGTGGAGAGAAAGACTATCTCATTCCTAATGTGAAAGTTGCCGTCGCGACTTATTGAATCATTGCAACTTCAACTTTTTTTATCTAATTGACTAACTGACAGAATGTGTATATTACATAGTCTCTTTAACCACCGTTGTGGTTGCTCTTACTCATGAGAACAAATAAGCTTTCTAAAGATAAGTTTGCTTTGATAGCAAGGACGGAACCAAGATTATTAGTAAATTTTTAATAATGTTATTTTACGCTGGAAAAACAAAATTCAGCAAAATATCACTATTGAGCCCTTACATGGTTGTCCTTTTTTTTTTTCCCTCCTCTCTTAAGCTATGCTAAACATATATATACTACCTCCGTCCCAAAATGTAAATACGGTTAGTTTTTTTGTTTTGTCCCATAATGTAAATCCATTTAAATAATCAAGAAAGCATTTATTTTATTTTTCTCCTTTTACTATTCATTTATTATCTACCCACCCACTTTTCACTACTCCGCATTAATAATAGTCAAAGGTCATTTTAGACTTTTCCATCAAAATTAATGACACATAACCAATTTAACCAATTTTCTTAATCTGTGTAAAAAAAAAACCAAATAGATTTATATTTTGGGACGGATGTAGTATTTTTTTCAAGGGATTTTTGTCGAGAAGGACCAATTATCAACTTAATAGGGCAATCAGGACGGACTAACAAATTAATTGGTAATAAGGACTAATTAGTTTTTATTAGACTAATTTACCCCCAATTAGTATTTTTGTGATTTCAAAAAATAAATAAATAAATAAATCATGTTTAACTGCCACACAAGATGTGCCATGATATTAGGAGGTGGATGGTTACTCATTATCTCCAAGTTCACTCATTGCTGATATGTTGCGTTCCATTTTTTTTCTTTTCCATTTCCCGCCCACAACAGATTCCTTGATGAATTAATAAATTCTATTTAGATTATATTTTAGTCTAATAACTGCATGCCCAATTCATGCCATAATGATGTTGGGGTAATTTGGTAAAATTGCAATGTTTTTGTCTTTTTTATCAATTAAAAACAGATAGTGTCCTAAATGCCTATTATTTTATCTTTTATGTCCTTTTGGGCAACTCCTCCTTTTTTCAATTTAGGAAAAAAATCTATTTTAAAGATGGATTGACATTCAGAGAAATTAGGATATACAAAAGAATTTCTTTTGCTAAGGTGAGCTTTTATTCTATAGGTCTAGTGGGCTGTTGATCTGCTAAGCTACCTACTAAATAAAATTGGGTGGACTTAGCCCACTAAGCCCACATTGTTGCTCCGTGTTTGTAGCTCCTCAGGATCAAAAGCAGTTTCAAATATTAGACTGCATTTGCAAGTAAATATTAGACTTTTTTCCTTTTCTCTCTATATAATAAGAAAGGAAGGCTTTGTTGATGTGGCGGCCTCTAAACTCCTTTCTAATCTTTTGTTTTTTCTTGATTATTTTAGTGAACAATAAATAAAAGAAAAAATAGGCCGAATGTTGTTTTCTTCTTCCCCATCATTGCCCGCTGGTTTTACCGATGCCAACTTGCGGTAGTGGGGCGGCCGTACGGCCTTGGCGGGGTTAATCTGGCCGCTTATTTTCTCAATCAGATGTGTTTGGGATGCGGAAAAGAGAGATTGAGGGTCGGATTTGCTCTGGGTTCAGCAGATGGGATGTCAGGGATGTATCCGGCCTCTTAAGGGCCTAATCACGGCAAAGATCCACTCAATGGCCCCAAATCTGGTTTATTAGAGGGCAAATCTATTATCACTGATCATCAGTTGCATTATTCATCAGGTAATTGAGAGAGAATGAAAAAAAAGGCATTTTGCTTCCCTTTTGCTTGCTTCTTTGCTTCATCGGTTGGATGACCCAATCTCATGCTTGCCTAATTAAATTTTGTTTCTGTGATCAGGGACCTCTACAGATTCTGCTGCATGTACTACTTTGACTGAGGTATGGTTCTTTGGTCTGATTAATTCTTCTATCTGTGTCTGTGGGTTTGAAGATGAGTTTTCTTGCCCTTTTTGTGGTTGAAATCAATATACCTATGTTCTGTAGGCCTTATTGGTCTGTTTTTCTTTAAATGATGTCTTGCTTGGCTCTTTATTTTTCATGTGGTGTGAGTTGTTTGTCTGTTGATTTGTTTTCAGCATGTGTGTTTTGTTTGCATGGTTGGTTATAACATGATGATTATGGCGATATGATGTGATACATCATCTTTTGTTTTTTTATCACTCTTTTCAAGGGTTGTTAATGGTTTTGAAATTGCGTATGATCATGATTTCGATCTGCATTGTCTTCTTTTCCCGATATTTGGTTCTCCAGGCATTTTTGTGTGTGTGGAAGGAATAATAATAACTTATGTATGATTGGAAGCAATCTTCGGTTGTTGAGCTGTGGTTTTTTCCTTTGAGAAGATATTGGATTTTGAGTGTCCCATAGTTGTGTGCGTGGCTTGTAAATAACTCAGTTAGTGTCTTAACAGGTTGTGCTTTTGTGTTCTTGGTATCGAATTTTGGTCGTCATATGAGGTGTTTTTCTGCCCTCTATGCCTACTACTTGGCATTATGCTTGTGACTGTGGAGTTTAGGATTGCTTATCCATGTTAATGATAGTTTTACAGTACTCTGTTTAAGTTGATGGATACCTAAACTGTTTACTTTTGCTAATGTGTCTATATTATCTTTACTTTTAGTTTGGCGTTGATTTCACGTTAGTAGTTTTTAACCAAAATTTGGACTTTGGTTCAGTGAAAGTGTGCTATCCACTTGCTCTTTATTCCAATGAACATGAAGTATCCAATATAGGTTGGAGAAAAGGGTATTCCTACATGGCTATATTTTGTTCTGTTACTTTTCATATGATGGCATGGAGAAAGGGAGGGGATTCTTCTGTGTGCAGGGAAATAAGAAAGATCGAATCTTTGAGAGGAATACTAAAGTATTACAATAATTTACGACAGTGCATGAGGTACACTAGAGAGATCGAATCTCCGAGAGGAATACTAAAGTATAACAATTATTTACAACTGTATGAGGTACACCATTTTTTAATTACTTCCAGTTCGTTTTTTGGACAAAGAGTTGTGAGGGACTTGTGATGGATTCGAAGTGCAGTGTGTGAATGAACTTTGTGTACATTCTTAACAGAATTAAGTGATATTAGAGGCAGGCTACAATAAGTATCTTCGTATACATGGGATTATGAGTGTATTTTACAACACGATGCAATCACCAAACCACAGTGTGATCACACAGAGCATGACAAAATTCCCTTAACCACTCACACAGATGCACTAAATGAAACTTCGCCAGACTTTCAATCCCAAAGAAATTATGTAGTATTAAGTAGAACTTTCACTTCTTAGATGATCAAATCTTGATTATGATTATCAACAAAGCACTGTATCATCACAAACCAATTATCAAACCAAGTAGTGACAAAACCAACAGACTGTCACAGATTATCAAGTAGAAATCAAAATGATATGAAGTTGTAGCATGATTCAGAGTTCGGAGAAGATGAAACAAAGAAATAGCTTTGGAAACAGTAGCAGTATTCTTATTTTTTCTTTGTTGAAGCAGGCCAGAAGTGTTAGGTAATCAAGGATTGTTAATAATGTTGTGTTGTGTTGTTTATGGGTGCCTTAAAAAATAAAGATTAATTTTTTATATGTTTTCTGTTGAGATACTACCATACTGTTGTGTGTGGTTTCATTTTGTGTCAGTTTGTTTTCCTACCATGTCGTTCGTTGTCTGTGTGTGTATGATTTATGACCAATCAACTTGGTATAGAATTATAGGTAATGTGATGCTTCTTCATGCATGGATATACCCAAAAAAAAAAACGTCTGTGTCTTTTTGGGTTCCTCTTCTTGGTTTGCTGCAATGGTGGTTTGTTGATCTTCAGATAAACATGTCTTCAGTGGTGTAAATGGTACTAAACAACATCCTCATAATCTGCAGGTTCATTGGTGCAGTTCGTTGGAGAGGGTCATCAACTCTGTTAAATACGGGTTGGCTAATTCGCTGTGATGGCTTCGCGCATGGTACTTCGTCTTTGATTATTTTCTGTTTGTTTTTTTTATTTAGTGTGTGTGTGTGTGTGTGTGTGTGTGTGTGTGTGTTTCAGGTTCTCGCTATCCAGGCACCGTTTAAGTTTAGATAATCGTGTTAATTGTTGCAATGAGAACAAAAAATATAGCTAGACCTAGGTATGTTAGCGACCCTATGCCATTGGCTCTTGTTGGTTGTGGAAATGCCGGTGTGTCTTTAAAGTCTCATGAATTTAAGTGGCGTGGGGAAAAATGTAATATGTGTTTAGAATGCTTTTTTGTCTTAGTATAAACAATCAACCATCTTCAATGTACAAACGAAATGTTTCTTGTTGTGTGTATGCGGTGTTCATGCTATGTCTTTAGGATGCATTTTTTAATTTGAACATTTAACCATCAATACTGAAAGTCGTCTGTTTCTTCTTTACAGGTTATTTGTTACGTCTCAGTTTGATAGAGGCACTTCTTTGATGAGAAAACACGGCTTTGGAGTTATCTTTATAGAGATGTGTTCCCTGCTACTGATCCCCTTCAATAGGATCAACAATGAAAACTTAAACAATGACCATTGCTGAGTTAAATTGATTTGCTTATTGTGCTTGTTTTCACCTTGCCATGAGTCTCAATTGAACTTGTTTGGGTGAATATAGATAAAATTCTGTTGTGTTGCAGGTGTGTTGATTGTAAACTGCCTTATGCCTGGTTTTATTGTTTTTCTTTCAAGAAACTCTATGAGCCATATTATAACTCTCTATTTTGTGCTCCATAGGACTTAATGGCATGTGTGGTTTCTATTTTTCCTTGTAATATAATAAGAAGGGATCACCTTGCTTATTGTAGTAGCACACCTTAAGACTTAATGACATGTGTTATTTTTTCTATTTTACGGTTTCTGTGACAGATACACGTAACTACTTGGAGCTGAAGGATTTTTGTCGAGGTTTTGTCCTTTAGGTGAGTTGTTTATTCTTTAGATCTTCATCTTGTACTATGCAATGGCGTATTGTAGTAGCACACCTTCATAAGCATACATCGATATCACCTTTCTCGGTGCTATTGATGAATGACGGGCTTCTTATTGCAGCTCATTCATCTTGGATTTCCAAATTGTACCTATTGTTTTTTTGGATTTGATGTTGTGCTGTCGCTTTCAGAACAATTTCTTTGCACTGCTTATATCTATCGTTTTTCAGTTCATTGGTAAATTCTCTTTCATGGTTTGTTACATCTATTGGTTGCAGGGGTAGCTCCTCTGTGGTCTGAACTCCCCAGATATTGAAGCTTGATGGGTATAACTTTCTTGCAGCTAAAACCGAATTTTACGAAACAAGTATAGTAATAGATGCTTTACTGCCTTTTATTCTATTCTTGGAGGGTTTACGGCTTTTTCACCGCCCGAATCAAGCCAGTTCCTTGTTTTCATTTATTCGCCTTCCTTTTTTGCGGCCTGAATCAAGTCATCTCATTAATTCTCCCTTAATAATATGCTTGTAATATAAGTATATTTAAACAATCATTTGGGTGTTATATGTACCCTTCGTATGGACTAAAGAATTTTAGATGCCATTTTTTTTCTTGGTTTGTAACTTAGGTGCTTATGTATGCGGTTTCCATTTAGTTACATATTATTTTGCTTCATGTTTAATAGTTCCCCATAAGTACACACGGCTTGCATGGGCACTCCGTGCGTTGCACGGAGTCCCATTTTACTAGTTTTATTATTTGATGATTCCATTCATTTGCTATCACGATCTAAGTCTTGAATAAGTAGAATAACTCACAAAAATGTTTGATATATCAATTGTTGTTCAACTCATGTTTGCCATCACGATCTAAGCGCATAGGATGCTACTAGACCCTATTTTTTTTGTGTGGAGGGGGATGGGGATGGGGATTTTATTTTAATTTAATTAAGGGCGGGGATGAGGATTTGAGCTCTGGTCAATACTAGGAAGTGTGATACTTTTACCAATAGACCCTTTGGTTTAGGTCTATTCACACACCGTAGGACCTAGTGTATTATTATATAATGATATGAAAAGACACCATGTTTTATTTTTTTATTTTTTTTCTTTTCTATCCAAGACACCACACATTAAGGTTTTAAATGATATATGTACTAATGACACCACAACCGATAACATTCAAGTTCATATATCCAAATCGGTTTTATTGTTAATCTTTTTTTTTTTCATAAAATAAACCCTCGTTAGACAACAAGCCAGTCGAACAGCAAGGTTCGACTCTGGGGCAGTTGAATGTGTTTATTCGACTCAGTACTTGTCGAATGTTTCTGCTATTTGAACGATATTTTATTCTACACTGAGCCAGAGCCTATCAAACATTAGTTTTGTTTAGTTGAATGTGCTTATTCGACCGGGTTGTAGTCGAAAGATTGTAATGTAGTTATTTTGTTAGGAATTAAATTTTATTGACAGCTGTGGTGCTTCCAATAAAAAATGACAATTTAGTAATTATACTGTGATGCATTATGTATATGCGAAAATCAGTGTGGTAACTTAGTAATTACACCACATTATGTATATGCAAAAATCAATGTAGTGTCCTAGGGATATATCATTGTCAAGTATTGATGCATATAATGGCATTTAACTACAATATACATATCTTTGCTTCTGAAAGGGGGGAAAAACTGGATCCACATTTGTATGACCATAGGCCATAACTTACCTTAAAACATGTCTTTAACCATCAGTAGCTTTACAAAACTTGAAGTTAAGATCCCATCACATTTGCCCTACACTTAACTGGGAAATAAGGAAACACATAAGAAATTATACTGATACAAAGACTCTCTATTGCACCACCATAGATGACTGATGTGTGTGTGCACAAAGACAAAACACGTTCAATCAAAAATCTCCTGATTCTCGAATAAGGATAGAGGAACAAACTTTTTAAGAAAGATTTTACTCAGCAACAGATGGTTTCCTTGTTCTTTCAACCACCAGTGGTTCCAGATTCTGCGTTTTACCATTCTCCTTTGGTATGATAAGTCCATATCCTCCGTCTTCTCGCTTGTACAATATGTTAATCTCACCTGCAACATATCATAAAAGATTCAAAAGACAATTTTGGTATTTCAGAATCTTACTGAAAATATGATTTTCCGGAATGCATTTCCCTACCAGTTTCCTCATTGCGAAAGGCGTAAAAGTCATGATCCACATTTTCCATCTGTTCAATTGCTTCAGAGACGGTCAATGGTGGCATGTCAAAGTATTTTGTGCGCACAATCTGAAAAACAGGTTAACGTGAATTATAAATCATACTATAATAAGATAAAAAAAAAATCTGCACCCTACCCGACACAACATGTAGGCCATGAACACAGTTAACCAATACGTAGATTGATTCACAATTGGGAAACAGATCCAAGAAAGGTTGCAATCTTCAAGTTCTGAATCTCAAAGGTTTGATTATTTTTAAGCAAGCAACAGCTGTAGAAAGTAATGGATTATCTACTCCAAGGAATGGTGAAAACGTAGATAATACAGTATTCATGTACTTAAAAGTATCTATACCATTTAGTTGAATATTCTTCACTTGAATGATTGAGCACTATCAGTTAAAGATGATGCAAAGAATTTTAAAAAGCGGCTAAGGTCTCCTAAGGTGCCACCCTCATCCTCAAGATTGTATATCAATGGTGACAGATGCAAAGAACTTTCATAAGCACATAAAAGATACAGAAAAGGTGTGTAAATTATGAACCCCCCCCCCCCCCCCCCCCCCCCCCCCCCACACACACACACACAACAACCTGTTTTTTCACTATGTAACCTGATTAATGGTGCTATTAGTTGAGGTTTTTGGAGGGCTTGCTATTTTCTCCAGGTAAAACACATGCCACAGAGTACAATTTGGTGCAAAACAGAACACACATCTGGAGGCCCACATACAAAAGGGTAAACACAGACTATGCTTAGTCTCAACCCCCCCCCCCCCCCCCCCCCCCCTCCACCAAGGAAGAGTAAGATACGGGGAGAAGAAGGGGGCCATGAAAGAGAGGTGAGACAGAAAAATAATCATATATAGATGGTAAGCACAAAACACAAATGAAATGTAATGGTAGCTGTGGTAAAGAACTCGAATTTATCCATCCTAAAGCTGCTCTACAAAATAAAACATGATCAACAGTCAACACTGAACAATTGATGTATGTATGAATGAAATCCAACTATATGTCATCATTGAGGAACTTGAAGCATCTAAAATGTTTTCGGCCTTGACATGCTCACAAATGTCAGCACACCAGGGCTTGTAATTCTTACCCCAACTCTAATCTTCAAAAGCCTACCAATAAACTCTGAATACCAGTAGTAATACCATTACCAAGGCTTCTAAATTCTAATGGTCTAGCATCTTGTGTTGATGTTCTAAACTAGAGGCATAAGACAACACGGAGATTAAAAGAAACAGCAAACACATTAGAGGGACAAACCTCCTCAGCTAAAATATCAGCAGCTTCCTCTTGCTCATCAGACACTGAAACCAAATTCTCTTCGAAGGCTGGGAAACTAGGATCCCGAACCTTGGTCCTGTCAAAACCCTTCATGTGACGACCATGATCAGAATCTTTCTCCTTGATTTTCCTCAATTTTCTTTGGATAATTGATGCCACCATGTCTATGCTTGCATACGTTGTCTCCGCATCTTCCTCTCCACGGATAACTCCATGCTTCTTTGTAAACAAAGATACCTAACAGTATCAAAGTAAATCAGGTAATAATCCAACAAAACATGATTGATATACATGAGCAAAAGATGGATGAGGAGATCTACCTCGCATCTTTTCACATTTGGGCCTTTCCCAAACTCTCCACCTCTCATTGACAATCTAACATCTACTTCCCTTACAAGATGGCTATGCTTCTGAACTGCTTTGCCCAACTTCTCTTCCACGTGTTTTTTCAATGTTGGCGTTAGCTGCAATAAGACAAAGCCTCTATACTTAAATTAATTCCATGCTCTTTCCTTTTCAGTGCAAATCAACTACAAACCTAACAAGAATTTGCAATTTCAGAGACAGAAAAAAAGAAAAGACGAATTAAAAATAGCTAATAAATAGTACCTCGATATGCTTGCCCTGAATGATTAATTTGACGGAAGAAAGAGGGCCATCCCAAGACATTTTGATTACCGACGAACTCATCGGCAGCAGAAACCGAGGTTGTGGGGTATCAACCCACCTAAAGCCTGAACTTAGGAAGCTGCTGCTGGAAGACGAAGTTAAAGACCCAGATTGAGGAAGAAATGAGCTGCCATTGAGTGATGTTACCGACGTTGGACAAGTGGAAGTAGTAGCAGAAGAAGTAGAAATGCAAGAGAAGACATGCTTAGGGGGGTGTAACTGCAGCGCCGGAGAAAGGAATGCCATTTTATATACTTATTTAGAAAAAGGTAGTAGTAGAATTTTAGACGAAGAATAGAGTATACAGTGCCGGAGACGGGGATATTGGTGGAGATGAGATTTCTCGGGAAGAAACAAAGGTTTTATGAACAAGTAGAGGGACAGAGACCCGTGAAATTCACACGCAAATAATTTATAGAATAATAGTATACGATTAACATTATATTCATTTGCCCTCAAAAAAAAAAAAAAAAAAAATTATATTTATTGTTTTAATTAACATTATATTCATTGTTGATTTAGATAAAAATGCTATTTTCATCTAAACTTGTCACAAAAATTAACATAATGATAGTAGTAGTAATTACGATGAAAAAAACATCAACTGATTGATTCTATACCATAATAATATATTGTAAAACTATGTTTAACACCTTTATTGTAATTAAATTCATCATAAACTAGTTTTTATGTGTGAGTATTTAATTTACTTTTGGTAGGAACAAATGGATAAGAGAGGGGAGAAAGGTCCCCAGTCCCCACGAATCAGACACGTTGAATTCCTTATCCAGTCAGGTGAGTCATCACTTCATTTACACATACCCCCAAAAAAAAAAAAAAACCATTTTTGTGTTTTTATACGCACATCTGACGGTCGAGTCTAATAGAGACGCTATTATTTCCCTCAAAGACATATTTTACAATACAACTATCGTATCAAGATTGTACCAAAATGACATATATTAGATTTTAATATATATCACTTGATACAATCTTGTTACGACCGTTTTCACCCTAAAATCTCTCCAAAACCAATAGTCGGTAAGCTTTTATTCATTGCTTTTGATTTTAAGGGTCGTTCTACCGTAGAATCGCCTATGTGGCAGGATCTGGACCACACAGTTCCTGAGGTGGAATACACAGTGTCCCGTGTGTGGAAATTGTGTGGTCGGATCTTTACGTAGACAGCTTCCCTGACAGGGAGTCCTGAATAGAATTTTCCTGATTTAAATGTTGAGTAGTGCTCTTCCGGAAGGAAATATATAAATATATATACAAGTGGTCCATTGCATGAAGCGGGAACACAAAATGCATTCCAGGATGTATAATACATATTGATCCTAAAGGTATTTGGGTTTTATCAGTATATTTTCTCTCTGTTTGTGCTTTCAACGTAGATATACAAGATTTTCACTTTGCCCAAATAAAAAAAGTTTTCATTGGGAAGAAACAATTCATGTATTACAACATTGATTCAAGACAGTCTTATGGTCCATCTTCTTGGTTTGGTTCATCTTTACCACTGTAAGTCTGTAACTGTGCTTCTATATATATACAGTTACAAGGAAGAACATTAAGACTTGGTCAACTAAAGCAAAAATGGAAAGATGAATGCAGAGCCCCTTTTCAAATGCCTAAGACAGAGAGGGGATACACACATCTCCATAAATGTGTTTCCACAAACCATAAGTATTATCCCTTCCACCATGATCAATGGCTTCAAATGGACCGAGTGTTTTTAGACTGTCACGACGTCTGTGCCTCTAACTTTTTTTGGCTGAGCACCATCACTGTCGAATAGCTTGCACACATTCACCGAGCCACAGAAAATGCATTTTCCCTCTATTATTAGAGATACTATTTTCTTTGTATTGGAACATCATGGTGACTCAGTGAAGAAGAAGAATAACCATGAATATCCCTAAAGTTGGTATCTTTCTTTGACTATCTTGTTCATCTTTTGCTAAATCCAAAGCAACCTCAAACATGGCTCAGAGAGTTTTTTTTTCTTTCAGACAAAGCTTTACTATCAAAACAACTACATTTCATTGATTCTTTCCATAAAATCAACTCTTTCAAAATAAAAACATCACAGAGATAACCATTTCCTGCAAGATCTTCCATAACATTCAACTACTCATTCAAAGAAAAGATCATTTTCTGAAAAGAAACCACTCAATTAAGTTCCACAATTATCAGAGGGTAGAAAGATAGAGGAGTTTTATGGTACAGCAGCAGCGTGATTCATGAGTTGTACCAAGTGGAAGGCTGTGATTCATCCAAATCCCACCTACACGCCACTACTATCTGTGAGAGGGTGTAGAACAATTCATCACATGCGAAGTCAGCATGTGATAAGAGCATATGTAATGATTCTTACTACCAATGGAAGTTACAGGAAGTAATATTGTTGTATAGCCAAGGAGAGATCGCGGCAATGTGCACATGAAACATCTCTGTCAGCAAATTCACAGTAAGGATGAAAATGTACCTCAGAAAGTTACCAAATTCCAAAAGGTAATGGCTTATGAACTAAAATTGATCAAAATACATCTCAACTCTCCTACTTATCACTACACGTGTACTCAATTACATTAAAAGCCAACAGTTTCTAAAGCATCAAGATTCAAGAACAAAATTGCAGCATGAACAACAGGCAAAGCAGACCCTGACATATGAATTAAATAAGCTCTTCAGTAATATATACCACTAATGTTCACTCAAATGTATCATACCAAGGTTCAAACAAAGTAAACATCTCAATGTTCACAAAGAAGACGAAGCACACTGCACACGCCTTCAATCTCAACTTAAGAGCCGAAAAAAATTGAGTGGTGCAACACTCTGAGCTGCAACTACAACAAAATTGTCACACCAAGTGACCCAATACATTGATACAACATTGATCATACTATATGATTTGTTGGTTAATACGTGTCTCCCAACGGAGTAGACGTGTATTGTGTCACTTTATATGACAATTTTGTCGTGACACAAGCATTTCTGAGTAGTGAAAAGCAAGCTCAAAGCTGACCTCACATACCAAATACCGGTATATATACCATCAAAGCGAATGAGCATCAACCCACTTCCAAAAATGTTTTCTACAGAAAACAGCACCATCAGCTGCCCCTTTCCCATTCGAATTATCATATTCATCAACCTCTTCAGTGCAAAACGCGCTTTCAGGCAGACCTTCAACCACAGCATCCACTGTATGAAGAACATAACAAGCCGGCAATCCCGGGTATGACTCAGAATACCTCTCCTCTACCTTTTTTGTATATGAACCCGGAATCGTTCTAACAATGTTGCTACCCCCACAATCCAAGATTTCAAACGACCCAAATTGAGACTTTATTATAGACCCCAGCTCTTCTTTTACAGCTCTATACACCGCAGCTTCAACAGATTCCCCGGGCTTCATTTTCTCCGATAAAGGCCGGCATCGCTTGCGAACATCGCCGTTGGACAATTCTTGATGGGATTCCACGAGAATTTTACCCTGGTTCCCAATTACTCTGACAATTACTACTTCAACTGTTCTAACCGGAGGAATTGAATCGGCAAGCAAAGTCTCGCCCTCGGACAACTCAAGCCAAAGATTGTGGATGTTCTTCGTTCCAGGCTTGACTCCCCAGGCAGCAAAGGAATCAGATGGCAAACGAGGCTTGAGCCAATCGGAGAGAGATTGAGGATTCGGGAACTTATGGGCCTGATTGGGGGAGAAAGACATACTGGAAACGTTGATAAACCTACGACGATTAAGCGGAAAAGACAGTTTAAGGGGTAATTGCGTGTAAATGGGTTTAGATGAAGAAAAAACAAGAAAAAGGGATAAAGCCCTGAAGATAATGTCCGGTAGAGAGGTTGAGGAGGGTTTTCCGTGAAAGTGGATAGGAGGGTACGATGGGCTTGCAGTCGCAGCTGGCGGAAGTGGGGACGGCGACGTCGACGACGGCGGCGTAAATGAATTCATTAACAAAGCAATAGTAAAGAAAGTATTTTTAGGAATGATGATTGATTACATAAACTGATGAAAAGGTGGGTCATATTCGTGGAGGATTTCAGTTCTTGAAACGAAAATATGTGATTTGTAGAAGTAGGGTTGCCTTTGCATTTGTGGTGGAAGAGAAAATGAGGTTGGAATCCAACGTCTGTTTATGATCAGATCAGATATCCCGAATTCTTTTCCTCTCCACCTATCCTTTGGATTTGGGGCCCATTTTCCTCTGTTCTTTTTTCCCCCTGGATGTGAAAGGTGCCAAAGTAAACAAATTTGGTAAACTATTTCCCTAAAAAAAAAAAAAAAATGGTAAACTATCCATTTTATTGGTCGAATAAATATTATGTGTTGTATCAGAATTCCATAAAATTGCTGGTCAACATATGTCGGTCTTTATTTGTATTACAACTGATCTATCGTATAGTATACTCTACCTTTGCATCACAGCCTTTGCACCCTAGTAGAATCACCATATGGAAGTCGAATATATGAGAAAACATACGACACTGTTAAACTCGAATCAGGTTCGACATGCAGGAAATCGCATGTTGCCCCATATATTCGACTTTCACATAATTGATTCTGTGAAAATAGCGTGACATCGTTCGGGAGCTGAGAGCCCTAAGACATAACTCCATGACTAGTAAGACCAAGTCTGGATAACAAGTGCACCGGGACTTTTCATGCCCGCCTAATAAAATAAAATAGCACAGAAATGAAACGAGGCACCTCGGATAGGCAGTCCTGCCGCAGACATCCTAGATGAGAATTATCCTCCTCCATATGAATAGCATATGCACACAGAACAGTTGCTCTCCACAACCAACCTCAGCAAGCCCATACGCTGACCCTCTACAAGAGCTAAGAGAATTGTCCTCATCTATAGCATGAAAACTTCAACACATGGGTCGAAATGAAATGAGTATGCCGCGATAATGATAGCCTAGTGGTCCCGAAAGATCAATCTTACCCCGAGGCGAGTGGCTGGAGCATCCACATTGGATTAGACCTCCCTATCCCCCGGAACCTTCCACCGGTCTGTTAACTGAGGGCCCTCTGAAGGCCATGTCATGTGAAGCATCCCTATACTCATGTGCCCCAATATGGGTTGTGGATCAAACCCGGGAAACGTAGATCGGTTGATCATCAAACACTGCACTACATTGCGTCTTCCAGATATGCCACATCACCCAAATGAATTCCGTGACCCCCTCATTTGCCATCCCCTGGAGTAGCTGCGTAAAAATGTCCTTGAAATTTGTGGCAATTGTTTGGAAATCTACGCAGGAACGCAGCGGAATTTAAAATTTTATTTCCTTTTAACCAGGATCGACTTCGTTTAGGCAATAAACAAATAAGCTAGTGGACGGTGGTTACCTTGGTTGATCTAAAAGATCGATGCTTTGACCGTCTAAGGAGAGTAGTTTTGCATAGAGCCGCCCAAGTGTTCGGCCTCTACCGCTAGTCCACACGAACAGCCCACCGGAATCCACCATTGGATTGCTACTAGAAAAATCCGGCTGCTAGACCGGCCTTTTCTCCCTCTCAAAACTCTCTCTAAGAGGCTCTCTATTTTTCACAAGAACTATTAGTTATTGGAGTTGTGATGTACAAAAGAGCTTGACACCACCCTCTTATTTACAGTGAGTGGGGCGCCTCTCATAGAGTGGAGGAGAAGAAAACATTTTACTAGTAAAATAAGGAAAATATAATTGATTGATTTATCTCATTTAATATTCAATATCTTATATTAAATATTTTCAATATTTTGTCAATATCTTATATTGACTATATTTATCTTATTACCATAAATCAATTTACACATGTGTATATATCACATATATATATTACATATATAAATCTATATATTATATATAACTATCCAAATGTGTACATGTATATCAATATGTACAAGCCACGCATGGATTCACAAGTTACATATATATTAATATTTAATATTAATATTTAGTAATACCATTAATTAAATCGCACAATCCAAGTGTATCTTATACATACACAAATTGCGCCACCTTAGCCAATAAATTGGCATCCAGAATATTCTTTAATTAATATAATACTATTAATATCTTGTATTTAATTTATTCATAATAAATAAATACCACCATATTAATTTACCACTATAACCTTTATAGTCTCGAGATAAACTTTTCTTATTTGGTTATCATCTATAACCACATTTTAATCCGGTTAGATGTTCATATGTGTGTGACCCAATAGGCTTCCGAATATGTTGGCCGTAGACACAAAGTGCAATTTACGAAAATGCCCTTCATGCCTAACGATCACGGGATAGCGTCTAGCAACACACCGTGACTCCCAATCATCGGAAGAGTCAAATGCAATGACTACTACCTTTCATGTGAAACGAGTTACCGTGTAACTTACAATCCTATCGCTGTAATAATATCCATACAGTCGTTAGTCGAGTGTCAAAACATCAACGACCGTATCTTATAATATGGATATCAAGCTCTCTCTCGAAGTAACTCATTTACTTCTACTTTACAAAGATTCACGAGAGTAAGACATTCCTTATAAGAAGGTCCTTTCGGATATTCTCCCCTACTGATAGGGTACGCGATTCCCAGATGACCAAACATGTATACTCCGCATGCTTCAGTATCACTCCCAATCACTACCGCATGATCGCCCCGTGGCTAGGGGAACCTCAATAGTGTCAAAGCATGACAATCCACACCGTAATGCCATGTAGACTTCGGTCCTAAGGATAATTACACAACCGTCACATAGTGTGACACTTATCCGTGTAAGTGGGTCAGTCTAACGTACGCATTCTCTAATACACGTCCACGTACAGTCCAAGTGTCTCTACACTTCGATAGACGAGATTTATCCATGCCCTTAAAGACATAAGACATCTAATATGTGCTAGTCTGTTTATACTATCAATGCCCTGTTTAATAGTACATCAGCCTAGAGACATTTACGTATCAAACTTGTTAAAGTGATTAGAGATCTCATCAACCATAATCGTCCATCATGGTTTCTCTATCACAGTTTAACACTAAGGACGTATCATATAACAATTCATAATTGGTTCTTTAAAAGAACATATATATGACAACATAAAAGCCATTTAATATATGTACAAACATAAAGAAATAGTAGAAATGATCCGACCCGGTCGAATCCGGTCCAACCCGATTGGGTTTAGGACACTATTTCAACAGCAATAATCGCACGCACTATTGTCAGCAACATGGGTCAACTCCCAAACCCGAGCTGCAAACTCACATTGAAAGAGTACATGTCTCATCATTTCGTTCTCTTGTCCACATGCTAAATATCTATTTCCTCCCAACCCTTGCTTCTTTAAGTTACATGCGGTCGGAAGGCAGTCATTCAAGCATTTCCATAAGAAGTGAGCAATGCATGGCTGAATGGAAAGGTTCCAACACTGCCTCCACACACTATCTGGTCCTGCCGACGAGGACGCTCTTAAACTATAGCGACCCGTTCGATATATAGAGATAGCCAAGAAATTCCCGGATTTGACCGTGTAAATGCCCCTCCGGTCATAATGCCATATCCGCTTATCCACATGATGTCTTTGCGCTGCTGAGGTATTCAAAATTCAAAATTGGATCACACTCGCACGGGAGAAACCACTCCCTCACTAGCTGGGTGTTCCATCTCCGCGTACCAGGAATCATCAGGTCTGAAACCTTATTGTCCAATCCAAAAAGACGGCCTAAGCATGGTCCATGCATCATAGAAATCAAAGATCGATGATCCATCTCCAAATCTCCATCTCAAGCCATTCAGTAGGAGGTCACGCCCCTCCAAGATTCTGCACCACATTAGGGAGGGCCTAGCCGTTAGATCGACTGCCAGTAAGGTAGAACCCCAAAAGTACTTTACCTGCAACACCTGACCAACCAAAGATGCCGGAAGAGACAGATGGTACCACGCTTGTTTGTCTAGCTATGTTGCACAGAAACGGACACGGATACGCCGCACAACACGACATGGACACGGCGATACGGCTAATTCCATAATTTAAAAAAACGACACGCGCCGACACATCATATATATATATATATATATATATATATATATATATATATATATATATATATATATGATGTAAATAAGATTCAATTTATCAAAAAATATTCGTAAAAATCTAAAAAAACTAGAACGGTACCAAAAGAAATTGTGATTGACCTTCAAAATAAAAATGATTGTTTATCTACAAGAAACATATAAACTTAATACGGTGTACTATTTATTAAATTATTATGTGTATTTTAACGTTTTAACTTAAATAAAGAGAAAAAAAATTAAAAGTTTGGTTCAGGAGTGTTATGGAGTGTTGGTGCTGTGTCGGGAAGTGTCGACAGCGTATCGGATATTAAATTTTTAAAGAATATTATTTTAATCAACCGACATGTGTCGCCGTGTCGGAACGTGTCGGTCGCGTGTCGTGTCGGAATGTGTCGGACACGGCGCACGGCATCCAGATTGAAGTGTCGGTGCATCATAGTTGGCTAGTAAAGCCATATTAAAGAACTCCGGGTTGTGGAACCCCAACCCTCTCATGTTCTTGGGCAGGCAAAAAGTCTCCCAGCTCTTCCAACGTACCTTCCTCCGCTGCTCTGTATCTCCCTAGAAAATCCCGTGATCTCATTTTTCCAGCTCCTGTATTATAGTATTGGGAACCTTGAAGCATTTCATAATAAATGTCGGCGTGGCATGCATAACTAACTTAATCATCATTTCCTTGCCATCAGGAGATAAAATCTTATCCATCCACCATAGAGCTTCTTCCAAATACGCTCCCTCAGAAAAGCGATGACCCGCCTCATATTATGCCATGTCAAGTAAGGAAGGCCCAAATATTTCCCAGATCCATCTCCGAGTGGGATTTGCAACATATCCGAAATATGGTCCCTTGCCTCCGCAAATACCGCACTACTGAAATACAAGTTGGACTTGTGGAAATTGATGGCTTGACTAGATAATGCCCCATATCTTCCAAACAGATCCAGTATATTTTCCACTGCTCCATCTTCCAGCTCAAAGAATAGCATACTATTGTCCGCAAACAGAAGGTGAAATACCTCTACGTCCCCAACCTACCCAAAGCGAACACCATGGAGTAACCCCTAACTATTGTACATGTTAATAAGTGTTGTAAGCCCCTCCGCATAGATAATAAAATGAAATGGCAACATAGGATCTCCCTGCCTAATACCTCGAGAGAGGATAATGACCCGGCTTGGCCATCCGTTGATAAGCACCATGTACGTCGCTGAGGTCACACTCCGCCGAATAATATCTATAATAATCGGAAGGAACCCCATGCAGTCCATCACTGCCTAGAGATCTGGCACTCCATTTTGTCAAACGCCTTAGCCATATCGAGCTTAAAGACAACATGATTATGGCACCCATGCATACCCGCCCACAAAGAGTGAAAAGCCTCAAATTCTATCATAGCGTTATCTGTAATAAGCCGGCCGGACACAAAAGCAATCTGATTTCCGCACACCACATCTCCAATAACTTGTTTGAGCCTGTTAACCACTACATGAGATATCAACTTATAGATCGAATTACATAATGAGATCGTCCTGAGGTCCGTAATGACTGTAGGCGAAGAAACTTTCGGTATCATGGTGATAGCGTCTCATTAATGCATCCCCAAGTTGGCCCAATTATTCAACACATCAAGCACTACTTCCAAAATGTCGGTACCAAAGATATGCCAATATTTATGTAGAAAGATAACATGCACCCCATCTGGGCTTGGAGACTTCTTCCCTGGAAGCTATTTCAAAGCTAGGAAGACCTCGCGCTCAGTATAAGACTGTTAGAAAATCTACGCGGGAACGCAACGGAATTTAAAATTTATTTTCTATTAACCTAAGATCGACTTCGTTTAAGCAACAAGCATAAGAGAAGTATACATAGAATATACCTTGGATGATCTAAAATACATCGTTGCTTTATCTACGGCTGTAGTTTCTGCACGAAGCCGCCCAAGTGTTCGGCCTCTACCGTTGATCCACACGAATAACCCACCGGAATCACATCATTGATTGCTACCAAAAAAACTCGTTTGCTAGACCGACATTTTCTCTCTCTCAAAACTCTCCCTAAGAAGATCTCATATTTTTCACAAAACTATTAGTCTCTTGGAATTGTGTTGTACAAAAGAGCTAGCCAACCCCTTTCTTATATAGGGTGTGTGGTGCCCCTTAGTAGTCCCAATCTGATTGGGAGAAGCTTACTAGTAGATTGAGGTGAAAGAAAACATTTTACTAGTAAAAATAAGGAAAATACATTTGATTGATTTATCTCATTTAATTTAATATCTCATATTAAATATTTCCAATATATTGTCAATATCTAATATTGACTATCTTTATCTTATTACCATAAATCAAGTTATGCAAATCTATTAATATCTAATATTAATATATGATAATACTATTAATTAAATTGCACAATCCAAGTGTATCTTATACACCTAAGACCTGCGCCCAATATGTCAATAAAATGTCATCCAGAATATTCTTAATTAATATAATGTTAGGATTAATTAATTTGCAAAATCCATGTGTATTATATACATATATAAATTTCGACCTACATCAATTATGTATATTTAATTAATCAAAATAATTAATATCTTATATTTAATTTATTCATAATAAATAAATACTACCATGTTAATTTAATCACTATAACACTTTACAGTCGAGATAAAACTTTCCTTATTTGGTTATCACTATAACCGTATTTTAATCCGGCTAGATGTTCTCATATGTGTGACTCGATAGGCTTTCGAATATGTTGGCCGTAGGCATAAAGTGCAAATTACGAAAACGCCCTTCATACCTAACGATCACGGAATAGCGTCTAGAAACACACTGTGACCCCCAATCATCGGAAGAGTCAAATGCAATGACTACTACCTTTCATGTGAAACGGTTACCGTGTAAATATAATCCTATCGCTGTTACGATATCCATACGGTCGTATGTCGAGTGTCAAACATCAACGACCGTATTTTATAATCTGGATATCCTACTCTCTCGAAGTAACATATTACTTCCGCTTTGCAAAGACTTTTGAGAATAAGACATTCCTTATAAGAACGCCTTTTTGGATATTTACTCCTAATCATAGAATACGCGATTTCCGGACGAGCAACATGAATCCTACGCATGCTTCAGTATCACACTCAATCACTACTGTATGAACGCCCCATGGCTAAGGGAAACCTCAATAGTGTCAAAGTATGACAATCCACACCGTGATGCCATGAAGACTCCGGTCTCACTGTCTCAGGATAATTACACAGCCGCCACATCGTGCGACACTTAATAAAGTAAGCTGGTCAGTCTAACGTGTGCATTCTCTAATACACGTCCACGTACAGTCCAAGTGTCTCTACACTTCGATAGACGAGATCTATCCATACCTTCAATAAGATAGAAGACATCCAATACGTGCTAGTCTAAACGTACTATTAATGTCCTGTTTAATAGCACATACGACTAGAGACATTTAAGTATCAAACCTTTTAAAGTGAGTCGAGATCTCATCAACCATAATCACCATTATGATTTCCCTTTCACAATTGACACTAGAGACATTATCATATATACAATATCATAATTGGTCCGTTAAACGAACATATATATAATAACAGAAAAGACATTTAACATATTTATAAACATAAAGAAATAGTAGAAATGATCTGACCCGATCGGATCCGATCCAACCCGATTGGGTTTAGGACACTATTTCAACAGAGACTCCGCCAACCTATGTTGTTGCGGCCCAGTCAAGGCCGAGAACTGTACATCATCAAGATTAACCACTGCCCCACTTGTCTGATATATATGCCGAAAGTAGTCAACTGTAATACGCTCCAACTCATCCGGCTTCCTTCTAGAGACCCCTGCCCGTCATACAAAAAATGCATCAAGTTTCTCACACGACGTGAGGTTGCCTTATGGATCGGGTCATTTTTCGTGTTGTTCGGACCAGAATCCAGGTACCAAACTTCCAACAATAGGATCCATCGACAGTGATAGTTGTTCGGAAAAACTTAATAAACAAGAATCAAACAATGACACTGAATCTCCAAGGCACGCAAAATGCATTGTCTTTTAAGAATGTTTCCCCCCTACGAAGTCACTTGGTGATTAACTGAAATTGTCCTTCAGGATACAATGTAGATGTTTGATTGAGACGGTGATACATCTGAACCAAACTAGAGACACTCAGGCTGATGATGCTTATTTCGAATGAAATGACTTCGTTTGCAGTCTGATGCTTTTTATAGGCCAAGGTACCCCATACATGAAAAGATCACCTCTGTTCACATGTGCATGCATTTGCTTGTTGATCAATACTTTCTAGGTTTCCAATCTAACGGACAGTGTACCGGGTCAATTGTAATCTAGTAAGTGGTCAAGGTCGTATCCACGAGGATTGTGAGGTTGAACACCGAAAATCTATTATTATCTTGATCTAAGTCGCAAATTGGCAAGAAAGTAAATGTATCTAAGAATCCACTACTACAAGGGTGATAAAATGATAAAAGGCCTAACCAAGACAATGTGTTGACTAGCAAATCTCACATAGTATCATGGGAATGATTTCCTTCCATACTACCAATGGTGTTCAAGAGTGTGAAACGGTGCATTCCTAAGCAAGTAATTCTCCCTCAAACGAGTGTATGAAACTACTCTATGCCTCCTCCTTGGCTTAGGTTTCCTAAACCTAATGAATTGGCATGATAAGCACTTGAATGCAATGACAATGCCAACAATCCCCGGATAAGAAATCGAATGCCTCAAGAGGTTGATTTTACCTTCCGGTTCTCCTATCCCTTCTCTCACACCAAGCATCTCCTTTCAGTCTCAACTAGGTGTGTGTGTGTGTGTGTGTGTGCAAGTGTTAGGTGATCAATCCAACACCAACAAGCAATACAATGAAAATAGGAAAAGATTCACAACAATTGAAACTAAATAACATAAACAATCATTCTCAATCAACATAAGAGGTTAAACTAATTCTACAACATCATCTTGGCTAGTTTTGAACTAGCCACACATTACTATGAATAACAACTTGTCAATGCTAATATTCATAATAATGAGAGCAATTAATTCAAGTTAAATATTAAGAATTATACCAATAACAAGTGATGAACTCGAAAATGGCAACCTTCATTCAACTCAAAAGCCTCCAATTGAGTTTGATACACAAAGTGTCCATCTTGCTCCAAACAAAGTAGTTTAAAGATCAAACCAATAATTCTTAGTGTTTACAATGAAATTTAAAAGCTAAATGTTGATAATTTTGGCTAGGAGAGCCCCTTGGGTGGTGGTGTGTCTCCAAGGGTTGGAGGGAGTTTGGGGAAGAAAAATATAATGGGTGGGTGTGATAAAATGACCAAAAATCGAGTTTAAAAGCTGAAAAATCTGCTTTTTGCAATGTTCCGGCGTGCACCGGGGGTGTCTCGGCACGCGCCGTAAACCCTTTTGGAATTCTGCAACACAGCATTTCAGTAAAACGGCTATAACTTGAGTTGTAGACCTCTGATTGACGTGATTCAAAATGTGTTAGAAAGCTCGTTTGAAGATATAAAACTCTCATGAAGAAGTCCTCTCCAGAAAATGCCTCTAAGGTGGGTCAAATATCGCTTGAAGATAGGTTACAGAAGAAACGCTAACGACAAATGATCCGTTTGGACTCTTAAGCTTCCGGTACATTCTTCTAGCCCTCAAAAGACGTGTGTAGGCTCAACACGTGTCGTCCATCGGGGTCTTGGTCAACCTATAATCCTGCAACATAACACCAAAATACCAAGCGTGAACCCGACACGACGCTCCGGTTACTATAACCGGTACAAAACCTATCAAAATATGATATTTTATATAATAATTATTATCTACACATATGGATGAAACTAAGCAAATAATGACTCGAATTGATAACATCAATAAATGCATGAGAAAGGGAGATAAAACATTGTAAAAAGTATCAGCTAGTTGACTTACATCACTTGTAGAGGTACATCCCTTCACATATGCATGAATTCGATTGCATCATTTCACACGTGCATGCATTCGAATTGTACAGATGCATCACTTCGACGTTCACAAGTCGAATCCCGTTTTGTTAGGCAACCCGAATATAAACGGTATGAAAATATTTGACGTACGGAAAAATATCTAACAGTTGTACATACTGTGTGCAGTTTTAATAACAAACTGATGAAGAAATCCTCTTGTTGCTGAGGTAAACAATTTTCATTTTCCATCAAGGGTTACAATAGCTTGTAAAACAAACAAACAAACAAACAAAAAGTACAATCACAAGCACAACATATACAACTTCAAGTCTTTTTATTGCAACAAACATGATAATCAAAAGCAAAGTGAAATAAAGAAGCAGCCATCTTTTCTTTTCTTTCAATCGATCAGTTCTTGAAAAGATCTAAACATGGACCATCATCCAAACTTCTGCTCCAAAACGTTTTGAAATACTCCCCGTATGTATAATCTCTGTAAATCGAAGCCACCCCCTCCTCCTCTTTAAGAGCCTTTGGAGCACTTAACATTGCATCATAACTCGGACAAAGGAACGTCACTATCGAAATTCTTGCTTTGTAATTCACAACCGCGCGATGCCATACACTTGTATACTTTTCATTACTCAAAGCCTATAACAAACACACATATATACATCAAATCCGACGATTATGCCTCGGTTTAAACTTAAATATATGTAAACTACCTGCAACTGATCTGCAACATTGACGACGAAGGCATGTGGATAAGGTTTTACGGAGATCCATTTATTATCTTTAAGAACTTGGAGACCTGGCACGTCGGAGTCTGGAAGGAGGATCGTGAGAGAGTTAGGGTCGGTGTGGATTGGTAACCCGTAAGTCAATTCGGGTTGAGGGCAAGTTGGATAGTAATTGATGGTCATATGTTGTCCTTGTTCTCCTAATGTATTGTTGATGAAATGTTGATCAAGCCCTAAGCTCTCTGATATGGCTTCCAACAACTTGAAATTTAGTTGCCTCACTTCTTTTGAGTATGTGCTTGCAATATCCCTAATATATAAACCATTATATATATAGTAACAATAATGTTATATATATGATTCGTTATACTATAACCGTTATCATCCTTAATAAATAAAATTTTCTGGTTCTTATAAACCGATGTACAAGTTCACCAAAAAGTTGACAACAATGGCGGCCAAATATTCAATTGCCATTTAAATAAATGGATGGGATAAGAAATAATCTGTAGCTAGTAAGACAAACAAAAATTTTATTTGCCCTATTAATAAAGGATGATCAGTTACGTATGATGTGATATAAAGGAACCAAAAAATAATTTAAGCCTCTTATCACTTCCCTTTGTTAATGCCATTTGTCTTTCATTTAAAAAAAGAGAAACCTGAAGAAATATGCCCGAAAAAAAATGTTTGGAAAAATATGTCCGAAAAGTAAACATTTGGAAAATATGCATGCTTCCGACGCACGAGGGCCGCACGCGCGTCGCATGAAGCACGCAGAAATAATTCGCGACGCATGCGTCGATGCATATTTTTTCCAAATATTTACTTTTCAGACATAGTTCTTCAAATTTCCCTTAAAAAAATATACTGGTAATTGGTTCAGTACACTAATTTTAGGATGATCCATGTGCAAGTTTTGGACCACCAAGTCAGCACTTTTAAAGGGATACATTGGTGTAAAGTTTTTACAGGTAGGGGCCCATTGGTGAAAGTTGAATTCCTATTGGTTTTGATGCACCAACTAAGATTTACACCAGATCCAACATAAAATTTGTGGGTTCAGTATGATTAGGGTTGACTAATGACTAATGATTAATGTCCGAAAACAAGCACAACACATCTTAGTGTAATATCTCACATAACTAAAATAGTAGAATTCATACCCTTATATAAATATAGACATCAATTTTTGGTCAATTCGTGTTAGCCTTTTAGGCCAAACAAAAACGACGGTTAGCACATGTTTTGAAGTGTACAAATTAGTATCAGAACCGACTACTAGACAGAACTATATGCGCTACACCGTAAGAGACGGTGTAAGGATGACCTTTAATTAATTACCTCAAGTAGGGATGAGTCCGGGAACAGTCCTGGCCAGGATGCCCCTTAATTGCTTATAAGGGGGAGAATGTAATATCCAAATAGTTAAAGTAGTAAGTAGTAGAATTCTCACTCCCATATATATAAATGTGAAACATAAAATTCTTCTCAAGTTGAGTTAGCTTTTAAGGCCAAATTATGATGACGGACTAAGTAGTTAACCGTATCCTGTATGGTTCAGTTAGTGCTCTCAGACATAGGTTTTGGGGCGTTACACTTACATCATTAATTATGATGAGATATTTATCTATCAATGAGTCTTACTCTATAATTAATGGTGTAAGATTTATTACGTATTTTCATTGTAACCATTTTATTCTGTACTTGTCATTACTCTGACTAATTAGAGAACAGTACTATATATTCAGTGGAACTCAAATAAAAAATTTGTTATTGTCACAACTGTTTTTAAACAACGAATGCAACAAATTGAAATGATGATGAGACCTATCATAATATGACATCTATTTACAGTATAACTTCGATAAATTAATATCCTCAGCAGCAGAAAAAAATATTCGTTTATCGAGGTTAAAATATTTTCGTTTAGTGAGTTTATTCATTTATCGAATATTATTTTAAACCCTTTACCCAAGTCGAGATCAGAGAAAATTATTCATTTAACGAGGTTATTCATGTATCGAGGTTACAATGAACTACTGATGAGCACAGCTCCGATACGGAACGGAAGTTCATCTCGGTTGAGCTAAATGCCCTTACGATTTATGCAAGATTGGTCAACTTTTGGAGGCGTTGAAATTGTTCCATAATGTGGTGAACGAACTTGATCCAGCAAAGGGATTCAACAGCGGACTTGGGAGTTCCAATGTGTTGGATTTGCCATCATCAATGGACTCGCTCGTGGACGAGTTTTTTGAGTAGAGGGATGAGATGATGTAGCGTGGATGCAAGAAAAATCTAAGATGATGGTCATTTTTGCATATCTATGTTATTTATGTAATAAAGGACATTTTTGTCTTTTCGTTGTATTAAACATTAAGGTATATAAACCCAAAACCTCTTCCCCTCTAAGGTGCTTTTGACATTTTCAGATTGTATTCATGTTTGCTGTTTGCTGAGAATATCAGCTTATCTATTGATCCAAATTGAAAAGCCTTTACATCATTATTACCTTTGTTTCAAGGCTGGTTGCGAGAGTATCATTATTAAAATAATTAAAGCAAAAAATTTCTTACTTGAAGGGAAGAGGATTGGAAGGCCATTCAGCTACATTCTCTTCCAAAGGAAAGCAGTGCATGCGGAGAAAATCTCTCCAAAGGTGAACTTTCTCCTTTGAATAATTGAAGCTTGTTGCGAATCTCGTTTTCTTTGATGGATCTTCTGAATAATATTTCAGCTTTTCTTCCGCCGGAAGATGAAAGAATTCCTTCGACACTGCAAGCATTCCGTCCATCACTTCATGTGGAACTCCATGATTTATAACCTTAAACCAATAACCAACCAAAAAAAGAAAAGAAAAGAACTATCATGCATTCTCTGCGCCATTCAACTTGTTTTCCAGTATCTCTGAATATGATACATACCTGGAAAAAACCATAGACGCGGCAAGCATCTCCAATTTGTTTGACAATGAGAGACTTATCTCCGGCGCCTAAGTCGATCACCGGCAAATCTTCGGACTCATAAACTTCCGACAGGTTTGGCCTGTCGGATTCCGGCCGGACATAGCCGCTGGGAAGGCTGGTGAACTGAACTCCATTGGAAACCATCTTTGTTTCAATCAATTGTGCCATATTACTTTTAATTAATTAATTAATTCCAACCTACTAGCTACTGCTTAATTTTGGCCTTGTTTATGTATAGGAATGCACAATAATGCTTATCGGTACAATCGTTTAATTATTTATTTATTGGATTGATTGCACCATGCTTTTCCTTTGTTTATTTATAGGATTGTACCAAACCTTATGGTCTTTTGATCTCTGCATTAGAAAATGGTTTTTTTTTTCCCTTCCGTTTTCAACCTCCCCTAAATACGTTTGGACGCCTTCCAAATGGAGGAAGAATATGACGATAGCTTTTGACTCAAAGCCGGCAGAAATCGATATATATTGTCCCAACGGTTATTATATATAAAAAATAATTAATGATATTAAAGTATTGTGACAATAATATTTTCAACCGTTAAACATTTTCACTCGTTAAATATGATGATGTCGATTAATAAAGCGATGAGCAATGATATTCACCGAAGATGGATTCCCAAAAGACTACGACAGGAGATCATGACAATTGAATTTTATTTATTTATTTTTTTTCATTGGTTATATTAATCGGCCAATCAATGGCTTATATTTATTTTCTGTACACTTTTTGTGCAACTTTTCGGTAGACGTAGCTTTTCCGAACATTTTCACTCGTTAAATATGATGATGTCGATTAATAAAGCGATGAGCAATGATACAGACACAACAAAAATACACAACCAATTGACATAACAATGATCTATAGTGACGATGCCAAGAATTGAACCGACCTACGTGTCACCTCTCCATTGACTCAACCTTAAGTTTGGAGGGTAGAAGGGCCAGAGGCCCTAATGGCCTGATTAGGGTGACCCGGCTACTAATCTCATCCCCTCTAAGTCAATTAAGACGTAGCGCCTTGAGTAATCGATTAGCCTGAGTCCATCCCGACCTCTATAGGTCGGTCCACACTTGTATTCAAACCGACCACGCCCAACCTTACCGGTTGGCCTAAATCCCTCTCGGACCTACCATACTGCGCACGACCAAGTCCGAGTTAATACCAACTCGGCTATTCTTCCCGACCTCCGTAAGTCGGTCAAGACACTGAAGGGTTCAGCCAATCCGGCTCAGGCCGTCTAAATCAGCCAGAGTTAATCTCTAACCGTATTTCCCATGTGATCAATAAATCAGATAATCATGGAAAGAATCCTGGGTCATAAAGACTCCAATCCCTATCACTTACTGCAAATATTTGAATACCGTAATTACCTCTTAGAATCAAGGAGATAAATTAGTCGTAATCTTTTCCTTAGGGAACACATTGATGAGTGTCCATCACAGGCACGCCACACTCTAACTCTAGGGCACAAGCCCCTCTATATAAACGATCCTTAAGGAACTAGAAGACTTGATTCCAATCTTAGCATTGGATATGTAGGCAGCTTGATCATAATCAAGTGCAGTCTAAAACACCTCAAATCACCCCCTTCTTCTTTCATAGTTTTATATTAAAAGAGGCTCTTTAGGTTATCACCAAGAGAAAGAGCCCTAGAAGTTTACCTCAACGATTTTTGGATCGTCAATTGGCGCTAGAAGGAGTGTCTCTGATTTGATAATCTCAGGAAAAGCTCTAGGATCAACCATGGTGACCACACGACAACAAGCCGCTAACGGCAACGGTGCCAACAACGCAACTGAATCGGATGCCAACAACCAGAACCAGCAGCATGAACCAGTCTCTCTCTCGACACAACCAGTTTTTGTATAAAGCTTTGGTGATATGGATTTCTCCAATGGCAAAAAAACCCTTTTGCAAAGCTTTGTACTTTTTTTATAACTTTTTCATCTTCTCCATTAGAGAAGCTCTAAAATCTAGATTTAGAGGAACTAATTTTCTGCCCCGAACAATTACAAAACACAGCAAGTACCTCTTTCATTACCTTTTCATGTGCTTTTGTAGCTTCACCGAGTAAGAGTAGGTCATCCGCGAAACATATATGAGAGATCAGAGGCCCCTGCTTTGAAAGTTTCAGCGGTTTCCATCTCCCTTGATTGACAGCTCGATTACATTATTAGAATTCATTTAATTTTTATAAAATATTGCAAGATGGAGCTCGACTCGACTTATAATTGATGTGATGGCGCTTCTTGTGCTACCCTTAAAAAATGCATTTTTTTAATCCATAGATGCCAATCCTAGAGATTTATATAATATTATTCCCCCTAATTAAAAAAGATTATTCAACCATAAAAATTTTAAATAAAAATAAATTGAATAATTATTTAATACAGCTCGATTAACTCGCGAGTAATTCGATTACTATATTTTCAAACCCGTGATCGGCTCGGTTAAATATTCAAGTAGCTTGAGCTCGAACACGGAAAAAACCAAATCGAGTCAATCTCATTTGCGAGTCGAGTACGAATAATTCACGAGTAGTTTACCTACAGGCCTACGGCACATTTTCTTTTAGGGTGACACTACTTCTCAATCACACAACTTTTGCAATCACTACACTATCTTATAACACTTGTAATCTATACCGTTAACATTTGTATATCTATATATTAACAGATTTAATCTTTAAGATCTACATGAGGCACAAGTGAAGCGGATACTTTAATTTTATTTGCGAATATATATGATATGAAATTGTTCAACATGCATGAGATTATCTTGAAACCACAAAGATGCATTGATGCTAGATCAATCGCCTTACCGAAAGACATTTCCTCAAAAAAGACACGTGGAAAACGTCATGAATTATCTTCAAAAGTGCCAGTAACTGCATACGACATGCAAGCTCTCGAATCCTTTCGATAAGTTGAAAAGATCCCAAGTAAGTTGGACTTAGCTTCATTTTTTGACCAAATTGTTTAACCTTTTGATCAGTGAAACTTTATGATAAACATTGTCACTAGCTTTAAAGGATAACATATGTCTCTCATTATCTGCCCATCTATTCAAACAATCTTGAGCCGTCTTAAGCCTCTCTCTTACTATGATGACTTTATCAATCGCATATTGCACAAGTTCGGGTTCCGTGAACCGCTTCTCCCCAATTTCATCCTAGTGCAAAGGTGACATATACTTCCTTCCGTCAAACATTTCATATAGAGCCATCTTGATGCAAGAACCCAATTTCATCCTAGTACAAAGGTGACATATACTTCCTTCCGTCAAAAATTTCATATAGAGCCATCTTGATGCAAGAATGGTAAGAAATATTATATGCATATTCTACCAAAGTCAAATATTGAACCCATTTACCTTTATACTTAGAGACACACACTCTCAACTTGTCCTATAAGCTCTAAATGGTCCGTTTTCTGATTGGCCATCTGTCCCAAGATAGAATGATGTACTGAACTTCTGTATCCCCAAATTATCTTGCAAACTTTACCAGAACTATGAAGTAAACTTTGTATTGATAATTTTTGTGCAATGCAACCGAAACAATATTTTAACTATTCTATAAAAAGAGTAAATACAACGAAATGTTACGGGTACAACAATTGTATTCCAACCAGTGACACAACACATATTTTTATATTGATTATGCTGTGATACCTAATATTAATTGTTATGTTGACCGACTATAATCAATCAATGATTTAAAAGTGTGTACTGTTGCTCGTTGTGACACAATAATTGTCTGTAGCAATACTCTAAGACAAAATAGTTAACTCTCCGGACAACACATTATTGTTTGGGCCTCTTATAAAAAAAAGGATCCCTTCAGCCATGGCCCGAGTTATGGTAGTAACAATTACAAGTACAAAGCCCAATAAAGAGGTAAGCCCTAGGTTTAAAAGCCTTATGCTTCTCTTCCTAAAATGAAAGCATTTTATCCACTCACGCTCAAAGCTTCTCCTATCCTACTCTTTGAGTTAACAAAGGGCAGAAAACATGCCAGGCCCTGTTATTGAAGAAGTTGAGGTCGATCATAAGCTTCTGGTTCGTCATGTACTCTTCAATCTTTGGTTTTTTTGTCTACTTTTTGCTGCAATTCATTGTTTTTTGCGTTTGATTTTTTGTATCATGAGAAATTAATTGATGATTCCGGCAGAGTGATGAGCCCGTGGTGGAGGACGTGAAGGAGGATGATGATCATGAGGATGATGCTGATGATTCCGACGACGAAGACGATGACAAGGAAGACGGCGACCTAGGTTCATCTTTTAGTCCCTTTATTATTGTATCTCCGTGTGTATATATATTTCTATGTAATCTGTTGAATTAAATTGCTGCCTAGATTTTAGGAAGTCCATTGCGCTTACTTGGAGTGTTTTCGTTTAATTGTAAACGTTGATCGATCATTGATTTCCTCCCAGTTTAGCTTAAAGCTTCTTATTGTGGTAAAATGTCGAGCTTTTTTATATAATGAAGCCTGAATGCTAAGTAAAATGTCATAAGAAAACAAATTTTGTGTGGGTAGTTTGGTAATATGGGGGTCAGCTCTTTTAATACGTTTGATGTTTCTGTTACATTTTGGCATTTGAGATGTTGGCTTTTGAGATTTTGGCTTCTGGATTTCTGTAATAATTGATATGGCCTCATGGGGTTGATTAAAGTGTTTAGCTGATCTTGTAATGCTTAAAGGTCCTGCATTCTCTCTTTACTTTACGAATACCTTTAATAGCTGCTGCCTTATGAATGTCGAACTGCACTTGCCAGTTTATGTGGCACAGTTAATAATCTCATGGATTTGTCTATCTCTTAAACTATGTACTACGTTTTTGCGTGTTAAAACTTCATTTCTTGCAGCATGATGTAATGGTCTTTTTGTGATTGGTTTCCCGATTCAAGGTGCAAGTAGACAGATGACTTTATGTGTTTTACCTTTGCTCTTCAACCCTTTCTTTTTGTTGTTGTTGTTGTTGTTGTCTGATTGCAGTTTATGGTAATTTGCATGCAGGCACTAATGAAAGCTCAAAACAGAGCAGAAGTGAGAAGAAGAGTCGTAAGGCAATGTTGAAGTTGGGCATGAAACCAGTTCTTGGTGTCAGCAGGGTCACTGTCAAGAGAACAAAAAACGTATGATTTTTGCTTTTGTTTGTGCCTTTTCATTTCAAAACATGGGCGGTGTGCCTTACCTTTCGGATATGCAGGTTCTGTTTTTCATCTCAAAGCCTGATGTCTTCAAGAGTCCAAATTCCGAGACATACGTTATATTTGGTGAAGCTAAAATTGAGGACTTGAGCTCTCAGCTACAGACACAAGCAGCTCAACAGTTCAGGATGCCGGACATGGGTTCTATTCTTCCAAAGTCTGAGCTTTCTGGTTCAGCTGCCGCTGGGGCACAGGGTGAAGAGGAGGAGGAAGAGGTTGACGACACTGGTGTCGAGCCTCGTGACATTGATTTGGTGATGACTCAAGCAGGAGTGTCAAGGGGCAAGGCTGTTAAGGCTCTCCAGGCACACAATGGAGATATCGTCAGTGCAATCATGGAGCTTACCACCTAGATTGGGATTGTATTATCTGCAATATTATGTGGTAACATCTTGGCCATAAGTTTTGGAAGGTTTTTGTTTCCTTTTCTCCCAGATTCGTTCAAGACACGATTATTTAATGTTCTTTTTTCCAAAAACCTCGTGATAATTCGATCATTTTGTTTCAAATTCTGTGTTTTTTTGAAATAGTGTTATTTGGAGTTATGACTTTTCCAACAGGAATACGACTGCAGGATGTTTGGACAGCAGGGCGTAATTTGTTAACTCCAACACGTAGTTGTTTCATCGTATATTTTTCTTTTTCATTTTCATTTTCAAAAGCAAAAGGAAGTTTATAAATAAACCTCGACACCCCCAAGGGCCAAGATGATGTTGGATTATTTAGACATATGACCCACCAAATACTAGATGCAAACAAACATTCTACAAATATTTAATATGTAACATGTTATTACAACACGTCATAATTGTCCATGTTCATGGATTAAGATGCAGGCTTAGATCAATGTAAAAGGCCACCATGTTTTTTTTTTTGGCAAATGACGTAATGTTGATCATATATGCTGATTTGTGCAAATTGTTTCTTTTCTTTTTTTTTTTTTTTGTGTGTGTGTGTGTGTGTGTGCACATTGTTACTATGGTCTTTAGAGTGCACTAGTGACCCCACGGACAGTGATGACTTCAAGTGTTGATCAATTGTGTTATCGAATACACAATTTACTATATGGACATTGATCTTGGCGGTCAAGTGCAAAAGGACATAAAACGTTTTTAGTGTACACATCAAACAATGTCGTTTTGTAGGTGTTTTTGCACTTGACCGTCAAGTGCATTGAAGTGGATTCTTTTCCTTTACTACTACTACCATGTTTCTGCTAAGAGCAATAATCATTTCTTTGAAGAGCGATAATCTTTTGGGTAGGAACAAAATTTAGATTGCATGCAATAATATTTGAATATAAAACAAATTAGATAATTAAGTTAAAACTCCATTGCTTTATTGGAATGGTTAAGACTTAAGACCGGTGCATCAAAAAGCTTCAAATTAAGAGATATCTAGGTGTGCTCCTATCCTTTACAGTGCGGTAGCAACTCCATGGACAGTGACCTCTGCTTCGAAGATGCAACTGTCATTTACCAGAAATCCCTTACTCAATGCATTGAAATCAATGAGCGAAATGAAATTGTGCCAACCCCAAGAAGTGCTGGACTTATTGAACCAGCGAGTTACTGCTAAAAACAAAAACACACATTTCAGTAAATTATGTATATATATATATCTCGTTAGAAAGATGGATAAATAAGAAAACAGAGCACCATACTTTTGATTGAGTGATGCTTCTTGTGAACTTGATCAATAATACGTATGGTGTACTCTGTATGTATCTGGGAAGCATTTGGAAGGCTAGCAACATTAGCCAAAGTTAAATATACAGAGATGTGGCTGCCTTTTCCTGTGCCGGTTCCCTTGGGGTATAACTGAAGTTTCCTGCATACCAAAACCACAAAACCCATGTATATTACACCGTTGAATATGTATGTTCAGTTCATAAAACAATATACAATGCTTTGCTTACCATTTCTGATCACCAGTGTGAAAGGTCATGGAATCATGAACGATAGTTGCAATAGTAGAGAAACTCTATATTTTCCAAATATGTTTGTAGCTGTTAGCAGAGTTCATCATTACCAACTGTTCCCCTTTACTTTTATTTTTGTTGCAGACGTATACATCAACTCCAAAAACACACGTATCGCCGACAAGATAGCCATTGGATGGATCTTTGAACTTATTCAAACCCATGAATTGATCAAAACCCCATTCTAACTTCATCTTATGAAAACGTCTTGCATTTGCAACTGCATGCATATGTTCATGACATGCAACTAATTAATATAATCAAACCATTTCCCCACTTCCACAAATCAGAGCATGAAATTATTTTCTTCTTTTTTGAATAAAAAATGCTCCAAGATATAGGACAGCCTTAAGATTTACTACTATATAATAGAGATAGCCTCTCATAGACATAAATGACAAGAGAAGGAAACACCATGCTTGTTTTATAGAGCAATTCCTTAAACGCTTACCTTGGAGAGTGTAGTAGTTGTCATTATTCTGGTCGAGGAGAAAAACTCTAAAAACCGCATGAACCTCCGAACCTAGATCAGGTAAACTGCAATCCGCCACCATTAGGTAAACAGAGACGTTATCCTCGCAATTTCTTGATTTGTTTCCACTAGGGTATAAAATCAACTTCCTGCAATTATGTATTCATATTAATAGATTATAAAAGAATGTTAAATTAAAACTATAAGATCCAAATAGAAAGTACCACTTATATCCTCCGGCTTCAAATTCTGAACTAACGTATCTCTCAATCTTATTCTTTTCTAACATTGACACCCTTTGTAATTTTACCGTATAATGAGTTGGTGACGTCTCTGAAACTGTTTGCAAAACACCTGCAATAGAAATGATTTCAAAAATAAATTAAAGGGTACAGTGAACAGTACAATATATAATTGGTATAATGCTTTGAAGAATGTTGTACATTGATATTAAGGGTAGATTGATTAACTCTGATTTCTCAATTCAAGCCTAATCTCTTAAATTCTTTATTTATTAATCACTATTAAAAAATAATAGACATAAACTGTTGTTGTTTTTTTTGTATTCTGTATTTTCCTTTGATAACAGAAAAATCGGATCAATCAAGCGATACCATGAATAAAAGTTGAAGCTTAAGGATCTGGAGACCTAGGGTTTCCTGTAAATCGAAGGAAGAAGGGGGAGAGAAAAAACCACAAACTCTTTTTCTTATTTCTTTATTGAAAAACCAATTCTCACAGAGTACAAGTGTGTTCCCAAAACAATATATATACTGGTCCACACAGTCTACACAGATGGCCCAGTCAACTACAAAAAAAAAATAAAAAAAAAAGATTAAAAAAAAATACAAGGAAAATACAGAATACAAAAAGCAACAACATAAGCCAAAGCCCAAAGGCACCATTACCTTACCTTTTCCCTCGCACGTCAAAAGATCTGCCATTGAAATAGTTGATCCAAAGCAGTGAAACTGGTACTGATACTCTCAAGTACTGAACTAGTATGCACCTAATATATACTATTAGTGAAGAAAAGATGAAACAAAACAGTCGGAAACCTAGGGTTTCCTATGCAAAACGGGGAAGAAGATGAAGAACCCCTCTCTCTTCCGCCCTTTTCTTTTTATTTTGTGTAAAATGTTTTTCTAAAAAATATTACTACTACAACAAAATGCCAGGGGTATTTATACTGGTCAAAACTTTAGACCAGTTAACAGAAATAAAGAAAATAAATAAATAAAAAACATATACTCTCTCCGTCTCTGAATATAAGTTTTTTTAACTTTTTTTTTGTGGTATCCTAAAATATAAGTCTTTCTCACAATTCAATATAATATTAAGTGTATTGTTTTCATTTTCACATTAAACAATGTAATATTATTAGTCACTCCCAGAAAATAATACAATATTTTCCATTGAAATATTAAAAATTAACTCATTTATTAGGTTTTCTTAAACATTGTAAAATGGCCAAAAAAAACCTTATATTATAGGACGGAGGGAGTACATCGACACACACCCCCCCCCCTCGAGCTAGGGAGTCAAGTTGTGTTACAATGTACGTTGAAATGAGATAGTAATGAACTAAAAACAGTAGCATCTAACGCCTTGGTAAAAATATCCGTTAATTGATTTTCAGTAGAAACCAGAAGAAGCTTGATACACCTGAACATTTTCCCGAATGAGATGACAGTCAATTTCCAAATACTTTTTACGCTAATGAAACATCGGGTTATGTGCAATGTGCATTTCACTTTGATTATCACAATATAGAACATCGGGAATCCCCTCAAACACCTGCAAGTCTTGCAACAGAAACTATGACCGCATGACCTCACAAGTAGCATTAGAAAGTGCTCGATCTATATTCTGCCTCTGCTTAACTTCTGTCCATTGTAGTCCTTTTTTTTTGTTTTATTGCTTTCCATGACACAATGGATGAACAAAGAAACATACCAAAGCCAAAAATTGATCTCAGCCTGCCTAGTCTGAATCAACATGGCTAGATAATGTAAGTCTGTTATCTACTGAACAGAATAGACCCTATTGAGGAGCCAACAGTAGGAGTATCTAGAAAGTGTAAAAGCTGTTGCACCGCAAATGACAAGTCAGGTCGTGTAATAGTCAAATATTATAACAACTTGCCAGTCAGACATCTATATGATGTATTGTCTGTGAATAGTTCCGCATCGTCAACATGCAAAGTTGTTTTGGTTGCCATGAGTGTGTCCACTAGTTATGTTGCAAGAAACCCAAAAGACTCAATGATGATCTTTATGTGGCATACTGCCTTTGTGAAATGGTAATGCCCTTTAATGGACTTCAATCTCCAAGAAATAATGTTAATCACCCAAATCTTTAATCAGAAAACACTCGTGCAAGAATTGCTTGATTTCATTAATGCCTGCCAAGTATGATCTTGCTATGATGATATCATCAACATAAACTACCAATGCCATAAAACTGTTGGCAAACCCTTTTGTAAAAAGACTATAATCATTCATTGACTGTTGAAATCCTTGACTGACCGCTGCAGTGGTGAGTTTATGGTTCCACTGCCAAATGGCTTGTTTGAGCCCATAAATTGACTTTTTTTAGCTTGCATACTTGGTTGGAATTTCCACCCTAGTACCCTGGAGGCAATTTCATATATATGCACCTCCTCATTAAAATCCTCATGGAAGAAGGCATTGTTGATATCCAACTGTTTGATATACCACCCTTTTACTGCTGCAATAGCTAGCAAAAGTCTAATGGTGGTAATCTTAGCAAGAGGAGAAAAAGTCTCCTCATAGTCAACTCCAAAGGTTTGAGTGTAGCCCTATGCTAACTCCTAGGATATTTTTCACTAGGAAGATCAACTAAATCCCATGTTTGTGTCTGCTCCAATGTTGTAATATCTTTGTCCGTGGCTAGGCGTGTTCACAGATATGGATTATCCGAAAACCGAACCGAATTGCAGCAATTTGGTTCGGTTCGGTTAATGAATACCTCCGGTTCGGTTTCGGTTAATGTAATCGAGAAACCGTAAAATCTGGTTCGGTTACGGTTAATACTGAAAATTAACCGTATCCAAACCGAAAACCGAACCGAATAAAAAACCGAACCGTGTTACCATTACCTGAAACCAGAAATTATAAATTTTTTAATTTTAGTAATTATTCCTCAGCTGATTATATTAAAATTAAAAAAAAAACTAACCCTATTACGGGCTTCGTTCTCCGTCCGGAGGCGGCGGTCGGTGGTGGTGGGCTCCAATGGTGTCCATCTGGGTTAATGGTTTCAGTTTTTTGCTCTCCGACGGCACTGCTAGCTTTATTGTTACTTTTGTTTTGTTTGTCTGTTTTCCTCTGTCTTTCTCTGTAAATATTGTTTTAGTTCTGTTGTTTGTGTAGTCTGTTTATGTTGTCAATTGATGGATGGACCCGGGGAATCCGTGTCTGTTGGCCAGTTTATCGGATTTTTTCTCTTTTGGCTCAGCACTCCCTGACTTTTCTATCTGTCTGTTGACGTTGTTGTTGTTGCTTTTTGTTGTTGTTTCGGACCGGTGCCGGGGTTTCAGTACCGGGTTGGTCCGGTAGTTGTAAGTACCGGGTAGTGCCGGTTTCTGTTTAGTCCCGGGTTTTGCCTTGACATTTTTTAGAGCTTATTTTCAGTTTTCCGGTTAACCGCAGAATTATACCGATAATTTCGGTTTTCGGTTAACCGACCAAATTGAGCCGATTCTTTTGGTTCGGTTATATTATAAAAACGGTTCGGTTTCGGTTTCGGTTCGGTTAAATTATAAAAACGGTTCGGTTTCGGTTTCGGTTCGGTTAAATCAATTCCATCAGTCACATAAAAAGCATGTAGTTACGACAATTAAAATGTAGTAACATCGAAAAAGATTAGTACTAGTCAATCTAATACATGTAGTTACACAAAAAACATACTACTAATTGTCAACATTTATTAACTTACTATTTGTTGATCGATCGAATTGATTACAATCAGAAAAACTGTAACATAGTCCGTTACGTACAATCAAGAAGTGTTGAGATCATTCCTTCTTGGAGTAAAAAAAAAACCCACCCTAAATCGTCGCCCAATTTTTTTTCTTTGTTGTTCGAATTGTCTAGATTTGAATCAGTAACACTGTCCGTTACAATCAAGAGACGTAGATATCAGGAGAGGGATTTTCGGTGGGTAATTATTTCATGACTGTTACCATTTATGACCAACCGAATTTTAGGAAGAAAAAAATTGATTTAGATTCTCCCGACTTTTAAGAATGGAAAAAAAAATTGTTTCAGACTAAATAGGTAGTTATTACTCCCTCCGTCTCATTTTATGTGTCATGTTTGACTTTTTAAAGAGATTTTGACTAGTGTATTTAATGTTTTAAATATCATTAAATGATCCATTATTTTTACATTTATGTCATTTAAGTAATACTTTATCATATGTAAAAATACTGGATCATATAATGAGATAAAGCATTAAATACACTGGTCAAAATCTCTTTGAAAAGTCAAACATGTCAAATAAAATGGGACGGATAGAGTACCATTTATGACCGGCCGAATTTTAGGAAGGAAAAAAATTTGATTTAGAATCACTTGACTTTTAGGAATGGAAAAAGAAATTGTTTTATAAGGGTGTTTCTGTATATCTACCCGTTTTTTTCCTGTCTTTTTCAACCATATACTTTTAAAACCTTCACATTTCATCATTTTTAATCTTATCTCGTCCTTTTGGCCCTCCGCCTCTAAAATAATTTCATCAATTTAAAAAAACAAATGAAACTTTTTGCTGGATGACTTCTCGTCCCGCAGCAGTCATCGAGAGGATGACTTCTCGTCCTCCGGTAGCTTAGTGCAGGATTGTGTTGCGGAGGCGGCTATATTTTTTCCAGTGTATTTTTCTTTTGTCAAGCGTACCGGTAATGTGCTGGCTCATATTCTGGCACTCCTAGACGTTGATTCTTTGGGTGTCGTCATTGGAGGGAGAGCACATCCCCTGAACATTGTTACTGCTGCAGTTTCGGTCAGAAAAAATTGTTGGTCCTCAATAAATGAAAAACCAGAGAACATTTTACAACATTTTCATTATTGAAAATATTATTATTCATTACAATTTTCAAATTACCAATTTAAACAATAGAAAAATGTGAAAAAAGACAAAACAAAAATAGAATTAGACATTCAATCCGGTGGAAATAAAATTATGGTAAAAAGGACAAATTTCTATTCCACTAGACAAGATTACCATTGCTAATGGGAAAAACAGAAAAATCATTAATTATACACTTTCTCTCATACACAATTACAAAAAAAACATATATATCTTTTGATCTAATCTTTAAAAAAAAACGTAATTCTTTTACAATATTTTTAATTTTTTTGTCTTCCTTATTTTGATATCTAATTGAATAATTTTTTTGTCATTTTTGCAAAATTGCAAATTAGTGGATTTGTGTAGTAGAATTCGTAGGTGAAAGGGTGTTGGAGCGAAATAGCGGACTTGTATTCGATAATACTATTTCACTGTTACAAGTAGTGGTTTGTGTCGTTTCCACTAGCCATTTTTTCCGTGGATTCCACTGTCATTGTTCAAATCCGCCATTCATCGTTGATATTATCGATTCTAATATCCACTGGGTCTAGTTATTTGAAATACCCTGTTCTTGAATGCTTATTCTGCTTTTTCCTATTTCTCACTGCTAAAAAAAAGGTGAAAGCCTAAATTCCTTATTCAATTTTTTTAATTTCGGTCTATTGGAATTCAGTGCTCATGATTTTCCCCCATTTTGTGGTAACTGATTTTATTTTTTTATTTTTTTTTTTTTTTTTTAGGAACAAATTGCATTTGTCAACTGCAAGCGTATTCATCGCATGTTGGTTGTTATTTGGGAAATCCAAATAATAAGGGTAATTCGAGGGAATGAAGTTGTGTTTTGTCCTTATTGTCAAATTATTTTTTCCTGTGTCCTTTTTGCTATTTTTCTCTTCTATATATTGTGTCAAATTATATGCAGGACTTTTTTTTTTTTTTGATGCAAGGCATGTTATTGACATTGTTGTTGTCTATATATATATGTATGGAAGCTTATATACTCGATCTATCGAATAATTAGATATGATCATATATGTAGAAACCATATGTAACCTCATTTCATGGACATATAAGCACAACAATAATCTTTTGCGTCGGAACAAAATTAAGATGCATGCAATATTTGAATTTAAAACAAACCGGGACCCTTGTCGAAATAAGCCAAAACTCAATTGTTTTTTTTTTTTTTTTTTTTTTGGGGTAGGAATAGGATGGTTAAGACTTTAGACCAGTGCAACAATCAAGCTTTCAAGAGATATCGATATAGATGCTAATACAATGGCCTTTTTAATTAGAGTGCAGTAGTGACACCATGGACAGTGACTTGTGCTTGGATGATGCATTTGTCTTCCACCAGAAAGCCCTTACCTGGTAGATTGAAATCAGTGAATGAAATAAACTTACGCCAACCTAAAGAGAGAAAATATACATTCAGGTCACTGTAGACACCCATATTTCAAGTCAGGTCTGTTCAGGCCTGACATTTTTTATTAAGTAGGCCGTGCCTTTTTACACGGGACCGTGGAACTTTTCCACCAGATGGCGTGGAATCGGAAAGGTTAAACGTGAAAATTCAAATTGTGCCAGAAGTTGAATTTCCACGTGACATGGGGGAAATTTAATTGAACGCCACGTGTAAAACCGAGCGCAACGTGGAAATTTGGCACGGTCCCGTGGAAATACTGAAATTGAATTAATAAATGCTCCAACTGTCGTTTTTTCCTACATTTTAGTCAATACCATCATCTTCTTCACCCAAAATCATCAATCTTTTTCACTCGAATTTATCTTCACAAAACTTTCAGACAAAAATTATCAATCTATGGGATATCAATCTACACCGGTCTTACTCCTTTAAACAAATGGGTAAGCATTTCGTATAGAAGTTTTGTTTGATTTATTTTAAATATTGTATTTGTTTTAATTTGATGATATGTTTGAGGTAAATAACCTTATAAAGATATAAATTTTTGATTTTTCGAATGGTGAAAAGGTAAAATTTTGATTATTAAGATATTGAAATGATTAATAATAATGAGATCGTTCGATAATAAAATTGTCATTCGTTGTATAAATTTTGATATTGTAATTATTTTGATTATTTGATAGTTTAGAAAATTTTTAGAATGAAATGCATTAATGATATGATAGTGGCAATGTTAATATTAGAAATGATAATGTAGAAGTTTTGATATTGTACATATTTCGATTATATGATATTGTATGTATGTTATAAGTTGTTTCGAAATTTAGTAGTATAATTTCCTTTCATGTTCCATGCCTTAGTTAATTTTGAAATATGTAGTTTGATACAATTTGAGTTTTCAAATAACACTCGAATAATTTAATTGTTACGGGCAATCACAATGAAAATGCCCTTATTTAATATTAAAAAAATTGAATTTAAAAACGAGAAACAAACGACAAATAAATGTTGTTTGAAACAAACGACAAATAAACGACAAATAAATGTTCGGGCACACGGAGGACGTATTTATTTGGATCGGAAGACATCGTTCGGACATACGGAGAACGTCTTCGTTCGGAGGACCTAATTCGGAGGATGTCGTTCGGACACACCAACAAATCGGGGACGTCTTTGTTCGGAGGACGTCGTTCGGACACAAAAACATAACGTACAGAAAATTAGGTAGGATATATATATGTGATCTATTAAAAAAAATTTGTGATCTATTAAAAAAAAAAAAAACTTTTCAGCCAATAGGGGTGCGCTATGTGTCAGCGATCAATCCCAAAAAAAAATTATTCAATCCTCAGAAAATCGTATGTCTAGTGCTGCAAGTTGGGTTAAAGCTCAATAAGCTTATATGGGGGGTTCTAATTTATCGGGTTCATATTGAGTCGGAGGACGTCTTTTGCATCGGAGGACATCGTCCGGACACACGGAGGACGTCGATCGGGCACACGGAGTACGACTTTGTTCGGAGGACCTAATTCGGAGGACGTCGTTCGGACACACTAAAATATCGGAGGACGTCGTTCGGACACACAATAAGCCTATATGTGGGTTTCAATTCATCGGATTCATATTGAGTCGGAGGACGTGTTTCGGGCACACGGAGGACATCGTTCGGGCACACGGAGGACGTCCTCGTTCAGATCGGAGGACATCGTTCGGACACACGGAAGGACGTCTTCGTTCGGAGGACCTAATTCGGAAGACGTTGTTCGGACACACTAAAATATCAAAGGACGTCGTTCAGACACACAAACATATCGTAGAGGAATTAAGATAGAATATATATGTGTGATCTATTAAAAAAAATTATGTGATTAAAAAAAAAATCAAAGTTGAAAAAAATAAATAAAAAAATTAATAGCTGGACCAATCAGGGGGTGACACGTGGCAAGCCCACAATCATCCCCCATTGTCTTTGTATTAGATAGTAGGATAATGAAATACATGGGATTGAAATGATGTCCAAAAAAAATCATTACCATTTATATCCTTCAATCTCAAATTCAGCAGTGCTGTATCTCTCTATGTTATATTTGGCTAATGATGAAAATCCTTGTAATTTTACCATATAATGAGTTGCGGCGTAAAAGAAACTGTTCTGATAACGCCTGCAATTGAATTGATAGCGAAACAAATTGAAGAATTGAGCAATACAATTACAATATGGTAATGAATAATTTATGGTTCCCCCCCCCCCCCCCCCCCCCCCCACACACACACATATATATATATAAAATAAAAAACAACTTTGATACTTTACGTATTTCATCACACGAGGTTACAAGATCTCCTGCAGCAGTATGACGGTTAGTTTTGGGTTGAAGGTTTTTTTTTGGGGTTTTTTTATATATTAGTGGGTAATAAAATATTATAAAAATAATTGAACTAATGATTAGAAAGTTAAAATATTGTATAGATAAAAAAATGAACGATGAGAGAAATTGAAATAAAGTAGTATAATGAATAAAATAATGTTAAAAAAGGTAATAAAGTAGATAAAGTGAAATGATGAAAAATGATTTAATATTTTTTTTTATTTGTAGTAGACGAATTGATTGGTAAGAGAATTGTAAGAAATGATTGGTGATGTGATATAAAAAACTTCCAGAAAAAAACCCCAATCCAAAATACCCAAAACAAACAAGGTTGTAGTGTCTTCTTGTGGGCATTGGGTCATGATTTTTCGTCTCATCATTCTGTGGGGCTGGGATAGAAAGGTCCTGTGGCGAGGGAAATCGCCTTTGCTCCAAGGGTAAAAGATCTTTCGCCATTGCACTCTTGCTTGATCAGAAAAAACCAAGATGAATCGGTTGGACACTTTCTACAAGTTATTATATATTATTCTAAATAAGTTATACTTTTTTCCTGTGTTAAATTGTGATAATAATTTTATGTTTTCTTCTTTACCAAGAAAGGGAATGTAAATCGCGCTATTTACAGAAATTGGAAAATCAGGTTGTGTCAGACCTTTGACTTGCAAATCAGGTTGTGTCTTTTCTGACATTGAAAATAAGGTAAACGTAAGGTTTTCTACGTTTAAACGTAAGGAACCCTACGTTTAAACGTAGATAAATCTGAATAATTGCAACCCCTAATTTATTGAAATAACCTACGTTTAAACGTAGGTTATTTCAATAAATTAGGGAAGTAGCAATAAATGTATATTTCTCTACGTTTGAGCGTAGGTTAGAACACATTTATCTACGTTTAAACGTAGGTTTGCTACGTTTACAAAGCAATTATCTACGTTTGGAAGTGGTAGATGACAATTAATGTTGTTGTAAGGTACTTGTTCAATATACACCACATTACGGGCAGTTTTTCTCATTCTTTCAGAGTATTGCATGTTAATATACATTATCTAACCACTTCTTCATCTTTCAAGTCCATTTCTTCATCTTTCAAGTCCATTTCCTCATCATTCAAGTGCTCAAATGGGTAAGTTTTTGCTATTTAATTTGTCTTAATTCAATTGCTCAATGTGATTATGTTATTTATGCTAGTAATGAAATGTATTTAAACTAATTGTGTATTTTTAGTAGGTTGTTTATGTAATGTTTATACATTTAAGTAGTGTGTTTAAGTCTTTTCTTAATTAGTGTTATTGTTTAGGGTTTAATTAATAGGGTTTAGTGTAAGTAATGATATGTATTCAACCGAAATGTAGGGTTTAGGGTTTGATTATGCTTATTCCGATTCTGATTATTTCTATTATTCTGATTCTGTTTATTAGGTTGAGGTAAATTCTGATTAAGGTTTTGGCCATGCCCTTGAGCATGAGCAATCCCTTGTTCAGGTGTTTTACCAACGGTTTCGACCATTTTCGTAACTCGATTTGACAATTCTTGTGGAATAGAAAATATCGAATAGAAAATAACACAAAATCGATAAAAAAACCACATTTTTTTTTCTCCTCGGTAATTACCGAATCCACTCGATATTTACCGAGTAGTTTTTTTTTTTCTTTTTTTTTTCGGTTTTTTTTTTCTCTCTCTCTCTCTCGGTAATTACCGAAGCCACTCGGTATTTATCGAGTATTTTTATAAAAAAATTGATATCTTACCAAATAGGTAGGTACCAATGAAAATAAAAATACAAATGAGATTGAGAAATGTATTGACTTATCCTCGGCTGTTATGACCACGTTTACTTTCTACTATCGAAAATAGAAAATAACTCGAATTTGGTAGAAGAAGAAAATTGGTAACTAAAAGAAGGTAGATACCAACGGAAAATAAAAATAGAAATGTGATAAGAAGAGTGTTGACTTATCCTCGAGAATTTTGAGCTAATACAAGTAGTAACGCCTAGACACAAAGAAAGAAATTAGCGACGTTTTCCCCGGCAACGTTTTCCCCGGCAACGGCGCCAAAATACTGACAGACCTAAACCTAACCTTGGAAACGGCGCCAGAAAGCTGACGGACATTACCTAGGCTATACAGATCCTAACCGGCAGTGTACCGGGTCAAATTGTAGTGCTAGTCTGGTGAGTCAGGTCGTATTCCTCAGGGAAAACATGGTGATTCTTTTAAGTGGGGTTAAACACCAAGAAGCTATTATTAACTCGATCTAAGTCGCGCTTTATCGGTTCCTCGGGTTAGATTATGTTAGTAGTTAGATTGTTAGTAAAGCGAGAAAATAAATACAAATAGATATATAGATATATTTTTGGATCTAGCCAAGAATACTTTACTGAATCAATATCTTTTAGTAGAAATAAATGAGACAGATCTTTTCCTTGATACAAGGAGGTTAATTATATATGAACCGGTGTACTCCTAAGCTAGACAACTCCTCCTCACACTAGCGTATGAAATTGTCATAAGTCCATTGCATCGGTCCCAAGGTCCACAATCGTTACGGTTTTTCCGAACAGTCCCGAGTACAAATCTACCTTTAGATAAAAAGGAGTCATTCCGTTCGTCAAACGGTCAATTTTATTTAAAAGGCTCCGGTTGTCAAAGCCGGACGATTCAACTTTCCGGTTTAAGTTTCAATTAAACTGATGATTTAACATTATTACGATCTCGAGTACAAATGTCAATAAAATTTATCTTTCCCAAGACAAATCTGCCCCCGGGTAGGAAACGGGTTCCGTTGTCACGTTTTCACTCGGCCAATTTTACCCTCCGGTCTTTCAATTTTAACGTTTCATTAAGCGCGAAAAGAAAGAGATTCATCATAATTGATTTTAATCATTATTACCAGAGTCGATCATTCATTTTACCAAAAGATTAACTAATTCAGATTCATATCTTGGCTAGATATATTTTTAGTTTAATATCATATATAAATAGAAATAGAAATAATAAACATAACAATTTTAGAATATATTACCGGTTATGACTATCGAATCGGGGTCGTTTCCACCGGATCTAACATGCCAAAGCTTCGAAATCAACAATCTTCGATAATTATTCCGCCATTACAACGATACTATAACCATTTTATTTATATATGTGAAAAACATATATACATACATACGTAGACATATATATGTATATACGTGCCCGAAAATAAAATAAAAGATAGATGAACTATATATATACGGATGTATATATATATTTTGGGACGTGTGTGTGTGTGTATATATATATATATATATCTATATATATATATATATATACAAAGTGTAAAGAAAAAAAAACAAAGAAGAAAGGAACGAGAAAGAGGGAAAGAAGGGGCAAAGATTTTTGATGGATTTAGGGGGGTATTTATAGGAAATCTTGATCCGTATTGTCAAAATTCGTCTATACGGTATCGCAGTTCAGTAAAATGGCCATATCTTGAGTTGTAGACCTCCGATTGACATGATTCAAGAGGCATTGGAAAGCTTATTTGAAGATCTACAACTTTCATGAAGGACTCTTCTTCAGAAAATGTCTTTTTGATGGGCCATTCGCTTGTCGAAGATATTTCTCGATTTCCACTAAATCGAATCGATTAGCCACTTGACCACTTGACTTAATGATACTTGAGTTGTAGAAGTCCGATTGACGTGATTCAAAATGCGTTGGAAAGCTCTTTCAAAGATCTACAACTTTCATTAAGGACACTTCTTCATAAAATGCCGTTTTAATGAGCCATTTGTTCGTCGAAGATATAATTCGTTAGTGGTACCACTGAGCCACTTGACCACTTAAGTTAGTGGCACACTCTTATATCCCTAAAAATACCTCTTTTAGGCCTCAAAACGTGTCATTACTCGGGATTTTGGTCAACCTATGATTCTGCAATAAACCACCAAAATACCAAACGTAAATCCGACACGACACTCCGGTTACTAAACCGGTACAAAACTTATAAAAACTTATAAAAATACGATAATTTATATAATAACCACTATTTATATATTTGGATAAAATTAATTAATTATTGACTTAAATTGGTACAATAATGCTCAAAGTGGTATCAATATTGGGGTAAAATGTCGTAATAATGATCATTAATTTGTCTCTCATCACAACTCCCCACTTAGCTTTTGGTCGTCCTCGAGCAAAACCAAATGATAAAACAAAATGAATGAGAGATAAATTCATGAAGATATAAGATATAAGGGACAACCGGATGCTTGCAACCATTAGAATTACAACCGGCGTTAACCTCAATATAAATGTATAACGAGTGTGTGTGTGACAAGCCTTTTCAATTTCCACTATCCTCTCTTGAATAATTCAAGCAAACGCACAAATATCCATTCAGACAGTCCTAATGAATTTCCTAGGTATAAGCAGGAACAGTTCAACACAAAGTCCTCCTGTGTACTTATTAGGATAATCCCTAAAGCATATCATTCAGTTTATACTGGGGATAGTCAGAAGATAACTAAGTTTTCAACCATTCTTAAACATTTTTTTTTTTTTTGGAACTTAATTTCACATGTGTAGCATATGCCTTCATTCCCAGCAATAGGACGTTTCGTGATAACACCCTAGCTGGACTACTATCATCAGGCAGTCGGGAGCTTTTAAACCTCATAGTGATATAGGACGTTTCGTGATAACGCCCTACTGCACTCAAATCATTGGTAGCTACAACCGAGATATAAATAGTTCATCTCTTTTTTTTTTTTTTTTTTTTTTTTCATAAACTTAACTTATATCCTTTCTATCACATTCAAACCTTCAGATATTCACAGTACACGTTCAAAAGTTAGGTACTAAGTTACTGTTATTATCTATAGAATAACCACTAGGATACTGAATGGATACAGTTTAAAATTTTCTGCTTCAATATCAAAGGCTTACGTGAAGGAATTCATGTTACACAACTATATTTGGAATTACAATGCACTTACGGTTCACATTGGTTATACACATCCAAATTGATCATTATATCTTCAAATCCATGAAATATATACCTTATACAGTTTATTTTAATCAACTAAATAATGCTCGAAAAATAATCAAAAACTAAGGGATTTATTGATACAAAATAAACATTAATGCCATTGCTAGACCAACGACTCTACTCCCCACTTACGAACTTACATTGTCCTCAATATAAAGTGAGTGTAAATAAGTTGTTGGGAAAGCAATGGTGCACTAAAACAAGTCAAAACAAATACTCGGATGATAAAAAAGGGTGGGTGGGTGGGTTAAAGTTATGACCGTTGTGTGTGCAAATAAAATAAAAGTATGTGGAGTGTGACAGTGTAATTCAAAAGGGTAGATAAACACACCACATAAACTTTTATTGATTTAAAACACACAATATTCCACAGTAGTTGAACTAATACATGTCACACATTATTTGAAATTTAAAACAGACTAGATCATGATATGAAATGTGTGACAAAGTATTAACCCTGAGTCTTTTATACCCAGATCCTCAAGGGTTATTTCAAATCGTTCTAACAACCTAAGTCTAAGAAATGATGCATTTGAATTTTATCTTTTTTTCCATCAGGATTTTCGGATAACCACCTAATCATTCCCTTTTTTAATGACATTCAAACATTCATCCTGAGACTTGGTGAAACAAAATGAAAATCAATCCGAAGTATTCGCAAAGTATCATCCAAAGTATGAGTAATTATTATATTTAACATTTTTACGGGCTGCCTCCCGGTAGCGCTTTTGGTTAACGTCGTTTGCTCGACTAAAATGATAAGGATTAACTAATATAATATACTAAACAAAACGGGATACTTCTAACAATTACTCACAAAAGCACGTAACAATTAAGCACATAATCCACTAAAAATAAATGCTTAAGGAGTAAAAAGGAAGGATAGTACCCGTCATTGACTACATTTATAGTCTATAGCCAGACTTTATCGTGCTTTAGTTTTCTAATGTACTGGTGGTGGGTTATACTCACGCACCGCATCCTTCTTCAATACCGGTTTCCAACAGAGGTTAGACAATTTCCACCAATCCAAACGATTCTTGACCTTTTTCTTTGATTTTCGAGCTTTCGGTTTACGAGCCTTCATATTATTGCTAAAGTCATCTTCTTCAATTACCTGCGTGTTAGTACAATCCACAACAAGGGGACACAAAGTGTCTACACAAGAACTAGATTCTAGTGTAATGCATGGATATTTCAATGAAATGTAAATGTTGAAGACAACGCTCTCATGATTAACTCCCAAACTAAACTCTCCCTTACAAACATCGATGAAAGGGATATTAATAGTTAAGTGCCGAAAAGTGTCAAGAAAACATGCATACTTATTATTCAACTTCATCTTTTTCATTTCATTTCTCGGGGAATGGGGGAGTAATTCAAGATCAGTAGGGTTAGAATGAATACCTCCCTTACCCTTGTATTTAGATGAAGATGGTAAAGCTTCTTTGAATGATTGTGCCTTTTGAAGACATAGTGTGTCATCATTCAGTACCTTTTTCTTCAAAATATGCAGTGGATGTGGTGATGCCCTTCCAGGTTGAACCGAGATGAATTTGGATTGAGCCGGATAAGGTTTGGTTTGAATTGGCCCTTCCAAACTTGATTCATTCCCAACATGATCATTGGTCAAGGTCCTACTCATTCTTGGATTTTTCAATATTCTAGGAATCTTGACCCATTCCTCATTTTCAGGTTCAATATATCTGTTCTGTCTTAGGAAATCTTCAATAATGTCCTCTTCCTCTTTAGTGAATTCCGGTTTATTTTCCATATCCTTTTCAAATTTACCATCTAAATCATCCTCTACTTCATTATTCCCGAATTTTTCTAATCCATTACTTCCACAGATCCTTCCACTACTGGTAATAACAACATTTACCCCACTCAGATTTCTTTCGATATTACTTGGCAATCCTTCGAGGGTTTACTGTTTTTACGTTCTACTTCTCTACTCAAGTGATATTCCAGATTCCTCAATGAAGCTTCTACAATTCTCATTCTGGTATCATGTCCACTCATAGATGTTTTCAACGTACTCATATCCTTAGTGACTGTACCTATAGAAGTTATCATAATTTCCATATTTTGAGTTTGAGTAGATATCATACCTATCAGATTTTCGATTAATTTCTCCCATTTATTAACTCCTTCAGGTTGAGTTGAACTTTGGGTGACTGGTATGCTTTGAGTGGTATGTTGTGGATACGGTCTAGGTAATGATTGTAGATTCTGATTCGAGGTATCTCCTTGATAAACTAGATTTGGATTCTTATATTGGATTGGATACGGTGGTTGTCCTTGCTTACTAGGGGTTTCAGACCAATGAAAAGTAGGGTGATCTCTTCTTATAGCATTAAACGAGTTTGAATATGCATTGTTCAAATTCCTATGCTGTAAAAAACTCACCTTTTCCCTTGAATAGCCTTCTGGTTCTTCCATCCCTAATGACACATTATCATGACTTGAGTATTCATTCGATAAGATATTTTCTGAGTTTACAATTTTACTGGCTAAAAAGCCGTCAAATTTCCTACTCAAATTCTCCAAGTGTGCAAGAACTTCTGCATTCGATGTACATTCTCCTGCAAAGGCTACTTTTCTTGTGCTAGAACCGGTTTCCCACATACGATTATTTTTGGAAATCTTTTCTATAGCATCGTAAACTATTTGGGCTTCACTCATCATTAACGAACCACCACATGCATGATCTACATCTGCACGTGAGTCTCTCCTTAATTTACGACAGAAAAGTTGGATTTGCATTTCTAAGGAATAACCATGATCGGGACAAGCTCTTAGTAGCTTTTTAAATCTTTCCCAAGCATTCCCAAGCATTTCTTCAGATCCTTGTTTAAAGTTGGCAATTTCGACTATTAATTCCAATTTTTTACCAGGAGTAAAATACTGCTTTAAGAACTCGGTTTGAATATCCTCCCAACTAGTCAATGAATGATGTGGAAGTGACGAAAACCAATCTCGTGCTCTTCCTTTTAAAGAAAAAGGAAACATAGACATCCTCGTTAATTCCCGATGAGCACCATGACTTTTGGCTGTATTACACAACTCTTCGAAAAGATAGAGATGATGATGTGGATCCTCATCATCTTCTCCTAGAAATTGGGCTCTTGTGTCAATTAAACCAAAAAGATGAGATTTTATTTCAAAATTATTTGCTCCTTTATTGGGTAAAAGAATTGGATTATTAATCTGGTTCCTTCTTACGGTCTGATCACATATAGGTCTCGGGTTAGGCTGGTTTTGATTATGCTTATTCCGATTCTAATTATTTCTATTATTCTGATTCTGTTTATTAGGTTGAGGTAAATTCTGATTAAGGTTTTGGCCATGCCCTTGAGCATGAGCAATCCCTTGTTCAGGTGTTTTACCAACGGTTTCGACCATTTTCGTAACTCGATTTGACAATTCTTGTGGAATAGAAAATATCGAATAGAAAATAACACAAAATCGATAAAAAAACCACATTTTTTTTCTCCTCGGTAATTACCGAATCCACTCGATATTTACCGAGTAGTTTTTTTTTTTTTTTTTTTTTTTTTTTTTTTTTTTTTCTCTCTCTCTCTCTCGGTAATTACCGAAGCCACTCGGTATTTATCGAGTATTTTTATAAAAAAATTGATATCTTACCAAATAGGTAGGTACCAATGAAAATAAAAATACAAATGAGATTGAGAAATGTATTGACTTATCCTCGGCTGTTATGACCACGTTTACTTTCTACTATCGAAAATAGAAAATAACTCGAATTTGGTAGAAGAAGAAAATTGGTAACTAAAAGAAGGTAGATACCAACGGAAAATAAAAATAGAAATGTGATAAGAAGAGTGTTGACTTATCCTCGAGAATTTTGAGCTAATACAAGTAGTAACGCCTAGACACAAAGAAAGAAATTAGCGACGTTTTCCCCGGCAACGTTTTCCCCGGCAACGGCGCCAAAATACCGACGGACCTAAACCTAACCTTGGAAACGGCGCCGGAAAAAGCCGACGGACATTACCTAGGCTATACGGATCCTAACCGGCGGTGTACCGGGTCAAATTGTAGTGCTAGTCTGGTGAGTCAGGTCGTATTCCTCAGGGAAAACATGGTGATTCTTTTAAGTGGGGTTAAACACCAAGAAGCTATTATTAACTCGATCTAAGTCGCAGTTTTATCAGTTTCCTCGGGTTAGATTATGTTAGTAGTTAGATTGTTAGTAAAGCGAGTAAATAAATACAAATAGATATATAGATATATTTTTGGATCTAGCCAAGAATACTTTCTTGAATCAATATCTTTTAGTAGAAATAAATGAGACGAGATCTTTTCCTTGATACAAGGAGGTTAATTATATATGAACCGGTGTACTCCTAAGCTAGACAACTCCTCCTCACACGAGCGTATGAAATTGTCATAAGTCCATTGCATCGGTCCAAGGTCCACAAGCTTACGGTTTTTCGAACGGGTCCCGAGTACAAATCTACCTTTAGATAAAAAGGAGTCATTCCGTTCGTCAAACGGTCAATTTTATTTAAAAGGCTCCGGTTGTCAAAGCCGGACGATTCAACTTTCCGGTTTAAGTTTCAATTAAACTGATGATTTAACATTATTACGATCTCGAGTACAAATGTCAATAAAATTTATCTTTCCAAGACAAATCTGCCCTCGGGTAGGAAACTGGGTTCCGTTGTCACGTTTTCACTCGGCCAATTTTACCCTCCGGTCTTTCAATTTTAACGTTTCATTAAGCGCAGAAAGAAAGAGATTCATCATAATTGATTTTAATCATTATTACCAGAGTCGATCATTCATTTTACCAAAAGATTAACTAATTCAGATTCATATCTTGGCTAGATATATTTTTAGTTTAATATCATATATAAATAGAAATAGAAATAATAAACATAACAATTTTAGAATATATTACCGGTTATGACTATCGAATCGGGGTCGTTTCCACCGGATCTAACATGCCAAAACTTCGAAATCAACAATCTTCGATAATTATTCCGCCATTACAACGATACTATAACCATTTTATTTATATATGTGAAAAACATATATACATACATACGTAGACATATATATGTATATACGGGCCCGAAAATAAAATAAAAGATAGATGAACTATATATATACGGATGTATATATATATTTTGGGACGTGTGTGTGTGTGTATATATATATATATATATCTATATATATATATATATATATATATACAAAGTGTAAAGAAAAAAAAACAAAGAAGAAAGGAACGAGAAAGAGGGAAAGAAGGGGCAAAGATTTTTGATGGATTTAGGGGGGTATTTATAGGAAATCTTGATCCGTATTGTCAAAATTCGTCTATACGGTATCGCAGTTCAGTAAAATGGCCATATCTTGAGTTGTAGACCTCCGATTTACATGATTCAAGAGGCATTGGAAAGCTTATTTGAAGATCTACAACTTTCATGAAGGACTCTTCTTCAGAAAATGTCTTTTTGATGGGCCATTCGCTTGTCGAAGATATTTCTCGATTTCCACTAAATCGAATCGATTAGCCACTTGACCACTTGACTTAATGATACTTGAGTTGTAGAAGTCCGATTGACGTGATTCAAAATGCGTTGGAAAGCTCTTTCAAAGATCTACAACTTTCATTAAGGACATTTCTTCATAAAATGCCGTTTTAATGAGCCATTTGTTCGTCGAAGATATAATTCGTTAGTGGTACCACTAACCACTGAGCCACTTGACCACTTAAGTTAGTGGCACACTCTTATATCCCTAAAAATACCTCTTTTAGGCCTCAAAACGTGTCATTACTCGGGATTTTGGTCAACCTATGATTCTGCAATAAACCACCAAAATACCAAACGTAAATCCGACACGACACTCCGGTTACTAAACCGGTACAAAACTTATAAAAACTTATAAAAATACGATAATTTATATAATAACCACTATTTATATATTTGGATAAAATTAAGTAATTATTGACTTAAATTGGTACAATAATGCTCAAAGTGGTATCAATATTGGGGTAAAATGTCGTAATAATGATCATTAATTTGTCTCTCATCAGTCTCGAACACTTTCCTAATCGAAACTCCCCACCTTTTGATGCTGGATTCTACATCAGGCTTGTACTTTTGCCCCGACAGACAATCAAACAACATAACCTTCCATTGGGGAATAGACACTTGCACGGCTGCCCAGTGAGATGTAGTAATGGCCCAGGGAGTGTATATCACAGTGTTTTCATCCCACTTCTGAAGGTATTTAGTCACAAACACTGGAATTTCAGTATTTGTGAGTGCATCAACTGATCCGCAATAATAAGCAAAATCTGAGTACGCAATGGCTGAATGTGGTGTGAAGCATGCTGGAAATGATTCCATTTGGCGCTCTACCAAGTCCAGATACGCATCCACATGCTGTACTGATCGGGGTTGATCAGGTTATAATAAAATACTCGACCACCATAAACCAATACTAGCAAGAGGACTAGGCCCATCGTAGTATAGCTATAGTGAATCAAGGTCGATCCCACAGGGAACCAATTGTGGATCATTTCATATATAAACAATGAATCATTCATGTCAAAGACACGAAGGCGGTCTACGAACAACATAGGACAAGAAAAGGTAAATTGACACGACTCAAACACAACGTAATTAACCTCCCCAATTATAGTCTTTATCGTTTGGACCTAGATAATTTATATAATAAACTGAACTTATTAACTGCCAATCCGTTTGTATCTATCTTAGATTGGCTACGGGAGTCATCCTCTTTAACTTGACTTAGCACCGGTAGGTCACTAGATCACTGTGATATTGTTACGTGACTTCGCCTTTTAAGTGCCTCCATCTCATATAACTCACACGTTTACGACTCTAAGTATGCCGATATTAACCGTACACCTCGTCTAGGCAACATTCCTATGGTTATGCGTACTTCCTAAACGATTACTCAAGCTCTCGTCCAACTAGCAATTACCAAGTTATAGTCTCATGCTAATCTACGACGTACGTATAATCAGGTGCATGCAATTCCCAAATATAAACCTACCTAGATAACGTTGAACGTCCGTGAAGAGCAATTCATAAGCCTACCTAAGAGTTTTATATTGGTATTTCCTTTTTACACGTTTTAATTAAACTAAGCGAGTAACGTAGCCATAGCCATACCTACTGAGATAATAAATTCTATTAAGTTAACCTAACCATAAAGACGTGGCTATTTAACGGATGAAAACAGGGCTCGGTCGACCGAATAGCTGGGCTCGGTCGACCGAATGGTCTTTTCCCCCAGATTACATCCCTGAACGTATCTCTCAGCGTTTCATCATACACAACGGATTAAACAGTAATTCGTAAAGCATTCATATAAACTAACATAGATACGCATTAATTAAATCAAGTAGATTCATGAATAAATACTAAGTGTATGATGTAGGTTATGGGATCCTCATAGACAAGGTGTCGCCACCTTCCCAACGTCATAGCCTAGATCTACATCATCTAGCTATGATTAACTAATTCAAATGATAAAGCATAATTGGGGAATTAATTACTGAAAATAAAAAGACAGAAAATAAAGGCTTACATATTGAAGCCCCTAAATTGCTGGAAACCCTCAAATTATTCTACATTGTATCAAAGTTATATTATGAATTGTAAGATTGAAGAAAGAATGAAGGGATGTTTTAAAATTTCTCGTAGCTGCTGCTTATATAGGAGTTTCTGCCGACTTATGAAGGATCTAGAAGGTAAATACGAAAAAATCCGATAAGTGACCGAGATGACACACTCGGTCAACCGAAGCTCCCCACTCGGTCGACCGAACCTAACTTTGCACATGTTAATCGTTTTTCTCGTCTATCTTGCTCCCCACTGCACGCTTGCGTGTTGATCTGATTAATCTTTCATTTAATGCTACGATTTTCTTCCTCTATTATCTTGAGACCATTGATTGAATGACATTAATCCTCTCGATTTGTCGTGATCTACAAAATCAGCATTTATCGCATAATAAATCGGCTTTTAATAATGAAAACGGCTAAATACCAAAAATCATATTAATAATCACATAACATTAAATAATAAATATAAACATGTGATTTAATATGAAATATAAATTATTAATCTCGATTTAAGGTCAATGTTGATGACTTTTACGGGTATAATTTGACCGTCATCATGTACGTATTCAAAATTGAAGTTAGACATAATGAAATAAGAAATATGCAAGTGAAGTCAAAAGAATATACCTCTGCCTCCAACTCCATAAGTGGACTGCGGAGACGTGTCCACCAAGCCTTGCGAAGCGGTACAGTCAGGCGAAAACCAGCTGACCACCCGGTGGGAATTTCAATTGGGGGCGGATTTTCTTGATTGATCCATTTGATGAACTTGCTTTCAACGTCGTCCGGAAAC